>PVHY01006478.1:58972-74452 GCA_004024945.1 Uropsilus gracilis | reverse complement strand
TTTTTTTTTTTTTTTTTTTTTTTTTTTTTTTTTTTTTTTTTTTTTTTTTTTTTTTTTTTTTTTTTTTTTTTTTTTTTTTTTTTTTTTTTTTTTTTTTTTTTTTTTTTTTTTTTTTTTTTTTTTTTTTTTTTTTTTTTTTTTTTTTTTTTTTTTTTTTTTAATTTCTTCCTCTTCTGATTGATATGTTGCATATATGAATGCTATTGATTTTTGTGTGTTGATTTTGTATCCAACTACCTCACTGAATTGATTTATTATTTCAATTAGATTTTCAGTTCATTTTTTGGGGTTCTCTACATAGAGTATCATATCATCTGCATATAACAATAGCTTTACTTCTTCTTTACCTGTTTGGATTCCTTTTATGTCTTTCTCTTTCTTATTGCCCTAGCTAGGACTTCCAGAACTATGTTGAAGATGAGTAAAGAGAGTGGGCATCATTGCCTGGTTCCAGATCCTAAAAGTCTTTATTAGAAACATTATTATTTTACTAGTAAAAAAGATTTTTAAGAATTCTTATATTCCATCTCTAAATTTGCATGTTGACTTTTTACATCTTACAGTATTGAAGTATTATATATTAATATATTTATGTGTTCATTGTCTGATTCTCAAAGTTTTAATTTTACCCTTAAATTCCATTATCCCATATCCTTTCCAAACTGTATTACTAAATAAAATACAAGACACAAAAATAAATTTGAATTTTAGATAAAGAAAAGAAAATGTTATTTTGAAATAAATATATTTCAAGTGCTGTGTGGAACATATTTATACAGACACATTATTTTTAAAAAATATTTTAACTGGGTATATTATATTTTTGCTTGCTAAAACTACAATCCTAATCTTGTGAGGATTACTGATATTTATTCCAAAGTTTGCAGGTAAACTTTGCCAAAATCTTTCATGAAATGAGAACCTAGAACAAATTTCAATTTGAAAATAAATGGAGAAAGCTGGTAGAGTTCTGTGTTTCTAAGATAAAATATTACTCAAAATGAAGCTGAACTTTGAAATTACATTTGAAGAAAGATACACCAAGAAAGAAGTAATAAAGCTTTTGAGTTCATATAAGTTTGAAATGGTGTGTGCTTTTTAACATTCATTAATCCATTTATCAATGCACGAAAGTTTATGAATCACCTACTTTATTTCAGATGACATGTTAATTGCAAAATGGTGACAAAGGAAAATCAGATATAAGAGTTTGCTATCAAAATGGAAAAAGATTGTGGTAATCTTTTACAAGTAATAAGTAGTATGGAACAACTTAATGACATTTATAATTAGATAATTCAATTAAAATGTCTTCTTTACTCTTTTACATTATTTTATGTATGATTTTATTTCTTCCATCTGCTTTTTTCTATTTGTAATTATACTTTGTTAATCACAGTAATATTAACTAACAATACTGTATATAATAAGCATAGAGGCTCACACCTCTTTAGATCTATATTAGCAACAATAAACACACCACCATAACACTAATAATCCTCCAATATAGTTCATTAGGCCCCTCTCTTAGTGCCTCCCATTCTTTACCTTCCTTATGTGCTCTACTCAAGTCTGGAGTTATTTTCCAGTGACTATGTCTTGCATCATTATATGCCAAATGAGTAAAATTATGTGGTATTTGTATTTTCCCCTATGAGTTATTTCAACTTAGCATTACCCATTCCATTTCCACTCATGTTTTTGCTAACAGCAATAGTTCATTTTTTTAATCTCTGAATAATATTCCATTATGCATATATGCTTCATCTTCAAAATCCACTCCTCTATCATTGAATACTAATGATGTTTCCACAACTTGGGTGTTGTGAATAATGCTACAAAGAACATAGATCTGTATATATCCCTTCAAGTTAGTGTTTTTGTATTCTTTACATAAATAGTCAGGAATAGAATTGCTGGGGTATAGCTACTTTTAATATTTTGAAAAAATCCTCAATATTGTTTTCCATAGGGGTTAGATCTCTTTATATTTCTGCCATGTTTGTACAAGGGTACATTTTTCTCCCCATCAACACCAATCCATTATATTTCTGGTCTTTTTTTGACATGTGGAATTCTCAAAGACATGAGATGGTATCTTATGGTGATTTTGGTTTGCATCTCTTTTATGATAAGTGATGAATATTTTTTCATACACCTGTTCTCTAACTTTGCCATATATGAAGAAGTGTCTAGCTCTTTCCCCATTCTTAATTATATTGTTTTCTTTTGCTGGGTTGCATGATCTCTTTGAGGAGCTTGGATATTAGCTCCATGTTATATATATATATATAATTATATTAATATATATTATTATATTAATTATATCATATAATTATAATATAAAATATCTATAATAAATAATTATATTATCTATAATATATATAATAATAACAATATTATTATATATTATTATATTTAAATATATGGTATGCTAATATGTATCTTTTCATTTTAATGATTAATGTTTTTCACTTCAGAGAGGGTTTGGTTTGATGTAGCCTTGTTTGTCTATTTTTGCTGCTATTTCCCTTTCTATTGCATTCAAACTTCAAATTATACTGCAAAGCTTTAGTAATCAAAACAACATGGTAATGAGAAAAATAGACACATAAATTGATGGAGTGGGATTGAGAGTCGAGAAGTAAATTCACATTTATTTGGACAGATAACTCATAGCAAAAGGAGTCAAAAGTATACAAAGGTGAAAGGAGTATATTCTCAACAAATAATGTTGAGAAAACTGGACAGCCAAATGCAAAAATATGAAACTGGACTACTCTGTCACACCACAAAATTTAACTCAATGAGTTGAAAACTTTGATGTAAGAATTGAAAAGATAAAATGGTTAGTAGAAAACATAGGCAAAATACACTATGACATTGACTTGAGGAATGTCTTTGGGATCTTTTTGTTTCTATTTGAATGTGCATTAATAATAGAGGATTCTCTTATTTTCCTTAGTTAAAAGACAATATATGAAAGGAGCAACTTATCTCTCTTTCCTTAAATCATTTATTCAGATACTGTGTAGTTATGTTCTTTCTATGTCTTTTCTGATGAAATCTTGGTAAAAATCTCAGTCTCAGTTTTACAATATTTAGGCTATCTTTCTTAAGGACAGAGGGGCTGTCTTTTTGAAATGTCATTATCAAGAAAGATATGGTCCTTTTCTCCAGTTCATTTTATTTCATTTTTAAAAGCTTGATTGCACAGACACACACGCACTTATAAAATATTAGTGTGTATCCCAAAGTTCTCCTACCATTTTGTCACCTGTAATCCATCATCTTAATCTCTTGTGACCATCCCTCCCCCAGCATTAATCCCACCCCTCTCTTGCTCTGTGCTTCAGTTGACATATTTCAATGTTGCTGACAGTTAGTTTTAAATTTTGCTTGTCCTTTTGCTTTTTGTTTTCCCTATATCCTGCACATAGGCAAGATCACCCTGTATTTCTCTTTTTTTTTCTAGGTTATGTCTGTTGCCATGACCTATTCTAGGTCCATCCTTATCACAAAATGTATCATACTTGATTTTTTTGATTGCAAAATAATAATATTCCATTGTGTAAATATACCACAACTTTTGTCTGTTCTGGAGCATGTGGGTGTTTCCATATCCTGGCTATTGTATAAAGTACTGCAATAAACAGCTGAGTACAAGTGTTCTTTTGAATTAGTGTGTTTGTAGCCTCTGGGTAGATTCCCATAAGTGGGATTGCTGGATCAAATGGCAGCTCCATTTTTAGTAGCTTGGGGGTCCTTCACACAGTTTTCATTACCATACCGTTTTGATTACTAAAGTGGACCAGCTTGCATTTCCACCAGCAGTGTATTCATAAGAGTCCAAGAAGATGGTGCAAGCACATATTCTACAGCAAGAAAAAAAGATCTTTAAATGGAGTTCTTAGAAGTCAGAAAGTGGAAACAATAAAGTCTTCCCTTAAACATGGGAAATAATTTCAAAAAATACTGAAATAATTTTGGAAATAATTGTGGAAATAATTGCAGAAAAATGCTCAATTAGCTTGTACATTTTTCTTTGTTTTCTTTTTTATTTGATTGCACATGTATATATATGTATATATGTATATATACATATACATGTATATATATACATATACATATATATATTTACATCATTGTATATCCCAAGACTCTCAAACCACATTGTCACCCATGAATTATCATCTTAATATCTTGTGCCCATCCTGCCCCTGATTTTGCTTCCTTTCCCCTCCCTCACTCTATGCCTCAGTTCTGTTGACAATTTATTAGTTTTAAGTTTTATTTGTCCTTTTTTGTTTGTTTTCCTTATATCCCACATATAGGTGGGATCATCCAATAATTCTCTTTTTTCTTCCTGACTTTCATCTGCTACCATGATCCTTCTAGATCCATCAATATCATCACAAATACATCATATTTGACTTTTTTATTGCAGAATAATATTTATTTGTGTAAATATATCAAAATTTTCTGATACATTTGTCTATTCTGGGGCATATGGGTTGTTTCCATATACTAGCTATTGAAAATAGTACTGCAATAAGCATACAAGTGTAGGTTCTGTTTGAACTAGTGTCTTGGTCTTCTGTGAGTAGATTCCCAGAAGTGGGATCACTGGATCAAATGATAGTTCCATTTTCAGTAGTTTGAGGTGCTTCCACACAGCTTTCCATGGTGATTGGACCAATTTGCATTCCCACCAGCAGTGTAAAAGTGTTCCTTTTCCTCCACATCCACCTTTGTTTTGACTTTTGGATTTTTTTATATGGGCCATTCTTACTGGTGTACGGTGGTATCTCAATGTGGATTTGATTTGCATTTCCTTATTAGAGATGTTGAGCATTTTTTCCTATGCCTATTGGCCATCTATATTTCATAAACATCTGGGACTGGATCAAACTAAAAAGCTTCTGCACAGTTAAAGAGACAATAAACAACAGAAAGAACACCCAGATGAATGGGAATTGTTTCTTTTGCTCCCCATATAAGATAAGGATATGATATCAAAGATCCACAAAGACAACTAAAAAAAAAAAAAAAGGCAAAAATCACAGTCAAAAAAATTGTGACAAGAAGAGGACATGTCTCCAAGAAGAAATACAAATGACCCATTTGAACTTTAAAGTCTAGAAAATTTTTAAGTAACCCATATCACCATGGCCTGAAATGATAGTGTGTTGTATTTGTATAGAGAAGGTATATGAAATAGCTATGTCTTTTATATAGTACTGCCCCCAGAGTCACCTTTATTTGTTTTAATTATCAGCATAGATATTTTTAAAGTTTTGATCACCACTCAAGGGTTTCACATTGTTCATTGAGAACCAGCGAGGGACTCACTGCCAAATGAGGTCAAAGAACAACTAATTGAGCGTAGGTTGGAAAGCTAAAATCTCTTTTTGACTGTTGGATATATTTTGATAGCCTGTGTTTTCAACAGTGACTCAAAACTTTTGTTTTATTACTTCAGAGCTACTGAATGTTCTGGCAACCCCAGAGCTCCTTACAATACACTTTGAGGAGTTAAGCAAGACAATTAATAACCATATATACATTTTGAACTTTAAAAAAGCTTTTTTCTCAGGTTCTCAACTTAATACAGAGTCACAAATTGCTGTATTAGTTATTAAAATATTTTGGTTTTGCTGAATAAAAATTTCAGACCATGAAATCCCAGTGATTGATCTGATGCCCTTGTCTCAACCACATCATCGATTTGTTAGATAACCAATACCTTGAATTCTATATTCCAAGGAAATTAGCCAAAGTAAATGCTCATACACTCCCCAAAGCTAAAAGAAAGCCCCCAGAAATAGATGTGAATGCTTTGCTTCAACTGTTGAGCAGTAAATTAGTTTATATGGTAATAATGTCATTGAATAAATAATAATTGTTTCTCAAGTAATTGTTGTGGAAACAAATTTAGCATTCATATTTTCTATTATAAAACATGTTAAATATGTAGATATAGTGATCATAAAGTATAGAACTCATGTGTAAATGGTTGATGTGGAATCTGCTAAATGAATAATTTAATTTATTCGAAAATTATCTTCAGTTCACCTCATACCTAAGGGAAGTAGTAGCATCTAGTCCTTAATAAGGCTAGCTAGTTATCTTTTCCACTATTTTCCAATTATAGTTTCATTGAAAGCATTTTCAGATCTTTATGCTTTATAGACAATGGATTAGATATTTTATTTTTGATCTATCGTACATTCCACACATTGTTGGAGTATATAGGCATTATTAACCATACGTAAAAGAAAACCTGACTGTCTTATGTAGAGTATCTACTCTTGCCAAGAGTAGATAAATTATGAAGTCAATTTACTGCTTTGTTTCTATTCTCTGTTTCTTCTCATTCAGATGTAGTATCTCCTTTGAAGGATATATTCTAAAATTTTGGAAAAACAAATTACCTTCTAGAAATGTAAATGATCCCTGGGTTGGGCATACTGTTTTTAAGTTTCTTGTATTAAAAACTGAATTTAACATAGTATAGATATTCCAAATTATGTTTTATTTTACAAATTATGTTTTATTTTACAAGATAAATAAATGTATTATGCATTATGTTTTATTTTACAAGATAAATAAGTGTATTATTTGCAAAATCAAAATGTATTATTTGCAAAATCAAAGAAAAATGTTTGTATTCATAATCTGAATTGATTCTCAAAATAATCCTGATTACAGTTTTAGAATCTAGTCCTATGAACAAGGAAAGTGAATTTATACAGGAATGACTTCCATAAGTTAGGATCATTGTTTTAAGTTCCTAGATTAAATATTTGCTAGTATTTACAGATTCTCTTTTAATTCTTCATTCACTTTTTATATTGATACTCATATTAAAGAAATAGTGCAACAGCTATACAAGATTGAAATATATATGTGTGACCATATTGAGGATTAAAATATTTAAATATTTTTAAATGAAGTCTATAGAGATATAGGACTGCTTAAATTTTTATAATTTTGAAAATATTGTCATGTAATTTTATTAAATTTGACTTACATAAATTTTCTCAATCCATTATCCAAAGTTGTTTCTGTCAATCCTACCAATAATCTATAATAAAATTAAATATTTTCTTAACTTTATTAATAAATACTTAGCTTACATCTTCATTTATAACTGATACTGTTTTACTAGGCATATGAATTTCTTCCATGCAGTAAATTTCTGATTACTGTGTTATATTATATATATTCACTCTTGCAAATTGATCTAGGTAGTTCATCAAGTTCATTTAATGTGTTTAAGGCTATTTATGGGAATGTGAATAAGAATTGGGTTTCAAAACCTGTGCTAGCTTTTTTGAAATTCAGTATCATCAAATTCTCCATGAGGAATCCTCGCAAATCTTCAGAATGTGTCTCATTATTTCCAAGGTCATTCATGCACATCTTACAGACTTGCTGACTGATAACAGACAAATAGATATATGAAAATGAAAACAAGAAATGCAGTCTATAAGCTATTGCCAGGTTGTTTAGACCCAAGGTATTTATTCCACATATAAAATATTTTCCATATCTAAAAGAGAGTGTAGTGACTCAGTGCATTTGCTGGTGGTGGACTGGAGTTGGTTAAGCACACTAATTAGATGCCACATGAAGATTTCATTTATGATCAGCATCATAAGCACTGTCAGAGCAGACTTTCCAAATCTCATTAATGAATGTCTGTGTCATCAAATGTTAGGAGGCTTTATTAGAAGCTTGCATTCTTTCAATTTAATGAAACATTGCTCTTACTGGAAAAAGGATCTCTCAAGAACACCTATGCTGAAAGCTGTTTTTAATCAGTCATTAGACTCCTACATTTTGCATTTTTGTTCCAAATAACATTCTGATTTCCCAAGTAGCACAATTTCTTTCTTTCCCCTTCTTTTGTATTTTGGTAAGGCCCCCTCCATTTCAGGATGCATTCTTAGAGACAATAGTTAATGGTTGTATTTTCTATTACTGACTTATACATACACACTAGTTTATGTATCAGATTCACCTGGAGAACTTTTAGAACACATATAAGTATTGATGTGATGAATAATGGGCTGTAAGAATATGTATGGATGTTAAAATGTTCAAATATGAATAATCTGCCATATAATGGTATACTCTGGTATCCTATTTTACTTATTTTTAGATGAATTTAGTGACCCCCACCTATGTTTGATTCCTGACTGTCATATGAGTTTTATGTATTTGGAGCATTTCAGTTGTGATATGTCCTTGTGAGCTTAAATTATAATAGCAGACAAAATAACAAAGAAACATAAGCAATTCATATAAAAAATTGCCATAAATGTAAATTTCTCCTTAAGTAGATATGTAGCATTAAAAAAATTACAACTTCAAACTTGGAAAAAGTTCACTGGCACAACTACATGTACATGTATATACATATGTATATAACCAAATTTATTCTCATGCCCACATTCATGTCATATTTGTAGCTAACTATAGCTATACCGACATATATGTCTATAGCTATATATGTAAACATTTCTGTATCTATAACTGCTTATTGCTATAAAGACAGTTGTTAATAAGTACCTCCACTTCACTGCTCACACGACTTTTCTGTTATCTATCTATCTATCTACCTATCTATCTATCTATCTATCTATCTATCTATCATCTGTCTGTCTGTCCGTCCGTCCACCCGCCTGCCTGCCTACCTGTCTGTCTGTCTGCCTGGCTGTCTATCTCTTTCAGTCAATCAACTGATCATCTACCATCAATCTCCTTTCAACTATCAATTATATATGCACACATCACTCTATTATCTATGTATACTTCCATCTATGTGCATAAGACTTGGTTCTGATTTTAGTCTAGTATTAATAAACTATCTGTGGTGTATTTTATCTCTTTAAGAATTCTCAAACATTCTGTATGATTCCTGCAGGGTAAAATGCACAAATTACATATCATAAAACACAAATTAAGGCCTAGTTCCTTAAATTATCATCACTTTCATACTGATTTGATTAATTTTAATTAAAAGTAGTAAGATTTTGGTAAATTATATTTCATTATTTTGCAAATAATTAAGCATCCTAAAATTACTCCAGTATTTACTTTTCCAGTAATAATAGTTGGTAAATATACTGTTTATGTTTGAATATAGTACAAACTACCACACAAATATATAACTTCTTTAAGTTTCATAATAATTAAAAACCAAATATTATTTTGATCTCTCATTAGAATATAATTATAAATCTTTCAAATTCAAATCTAAAAAAAATTATATGAAATTGCATCATACATTTTATTTCAAATCAAATAGGCTATATTATATATAAGGCAAATTCTTGCACATATATAAAATTTTCTATATTATATTGAATGTCATATACTTTATGTATTATATTTTACATATTGTATTGAATACAATATATTCAATGTACAAGAAGATAGATATTTTTGGTTGCTGTGCAGGGGGCTCTATTAATCAAAGAAATATCCACTAAAATGTAATGATAATAGGGCTAATGTATTGTGCTTCTAACATAAAAACAATCATTTTTTCTCATGGGAAATGATAATAAACAACCAACAAAAAAAAAAAACAGGTTTGGATTACAAGTGTTATCATCCTATAGTGGCAAGCCTGATCCTCCAAATAGCCTTACATATTTTGCATGCTTAATTAGGGGTCCCACTTGGCAATTTGAACAGTCAAGCTCTAGGATAATCTTTCAAAAGTAACTCTCAGTTTCTTTCTCGCTGATGTTTCCTGAGCTGAATTAGATACTTGAAACCATGCTCAGACTATCAAGGGTCATAAAAATTGAAAGTAAACCTATGTCCTAGGAGCAAGTAAAATTTCATAAATTGGAAAGTTTTTTGTTACAGTAAATGTCATGACTTCAAGGCACATACTAAGGGGCATGAAATGAACTCTAGAAGATAAAGATTCCCAACTAAGAAAAACTTTGAGCTTTTTTTCATTTTTAAATGCTCATGTTTGTGTGTGTCATTTATTTATTTTTATTATTTTTTAATTTTTAATTTTCTTTGTAACTTTCATACATTGGTCACCTTTACATAGTCATTCCCATTAGGTTTGTCCCCCTCTTCCATATTGTACCCCTTATCTCTCATCCTTTCCCTCTTCCCCTATCTAGTCACTCCAAATCCTCATGTGGCAAGTCATTGGTCCATGTTTTGCCCACTGGTATTTTCTTTTTCTGGAAAAATAGCCTTCTTTCCTGAATGTGAACTTGCACTCCTGGATGGCAACAGATGAGGCTGCTTGGTTCTCCAGGAGTAACTGAGGTGAATAGTCAGGCTGAGCACATCAGGAAATTGTAGGGCAAATATTTGGTGCGCTTCTCCAGGATCCTTTCTGGCATCTGTCACATGGTGCTCCTTGTGTGCCATATAGTTCTGACATCTTGGTTTGCGAGGCCAACTCACAGCCACTGGTGGTGGAGGCGTTCCCTGCTGGGGACAGACTTCCCCAAGTAGATTAGTCAAGCTCCTCTCCTCTCTTGTGTTAGCAGTTCTGCCATTGGCCACAGCCACATCTCTATGGCTTTCTTCCCCCAAGGATTGGTAAAGGAGGGAACCTCATTCATGTTACAAGAAACTGGACTAGAGGTTTGATTCCCTAACCCTGGAGATGATGCAGGTAGAAATCTGTGACAGGTCACCTTAATCATCTTCTTGTCTCAGTGGTTCCCGGCACACCGCTTATCCTACTCAGGTGGTGAGTGTATCTAGGGCTGTTATTACTTCCTTTCCTCTCCATTATAGCTGCAGCTGGAGAGATTGTTTTTTTTTTCATTCTTGTGCAGGTCCGATTGAGGCTGGAGAGTAGACCAGAGGGGGATCCCCCCCATTCCTCAGGCCTGTGCTCTGCCCTCACCCCCTGCCCATGTGGAGACAGAGACCAACTTCCCCAGCCTGAGACCCCTGAACCCAAGACTCTGAGACCCTGAGATACCAGTGGCAGAGAATTCACCCTACCTCCTACCCCAAGCCACAGCAGGGGTGTGCTGAACTCTTCTCCCAGGGCATGAGTCATCCCAAAGGAGCTTCATTCCATTCCAGTCTCCAGCCTGACTAGACTGACAGGGCAGCAGCCAGGCTTGGAAAATGGAGCCTACTAATCCCTTCTCCCAGTTCAGGACCCTTGGGTACCCCATCACCCCCTGGACACTAAAAAGGTGGAGGCCAGGACCTCTAGTCCTGAGAGCCCTAGACTCCAAGATCCTGAGGCCATGGTGATGCAAAACTTATCCTATCCCTTGTTGGGGCAACCTCAACCCCTACTCCCAGATTGGCTTGAATCAAGACCAGGCCTAGAAGATAGGGCCTAAGAATCCCCTCTCCAGGTCAGGTCCAGCCCCTAAACCCTCATCCCACATAAAGGACGAGGCCAGGTCCTTCAGTTCAAAACCCCTAGACTCCAAGACACTGAGACCCTGAGATTCGGTGGTGCAGGATTCACCGCTCATGCTCCTTAGATTTGCTCGACTATGGAACAGGTGAAAAAGATGAAAGAAAAGACAATGTGTCTATCATGAAAGATTTCTATATCAAAAAAGGTAGCTTTGCTTCCTTGAGACATAGAAATATAAAGCTACTGAATATGCTGAATAAGTCTATGGTTTCTGTATTCCAAAGGTGTGGGAAGGACTGTACTCCAGAATATGTGGGAAATAAGTCTGAACAAACAGTAAAAAATGTTTTAAAGATCTCTAATGGTGGTAGAGCACTGAGATTTGAATACTCAGTTTGAGTAAGTAAAATAGTTCTACGTTCATTCATATGAATAGTTAAGAGCATGGAAAAATGGAAGTGCTAAGTTTCTTAAATGATTTGCCTTTAAAATAATATGATGGCGAAATGTAGATTTGAAGAGTATGACCTGAAGATCCCTGGAGGTTGAGTAAACCTTGGGAAGTCTTGTGATGTCAAAGCAAATTTAAATGAGTACTTTGTCTTTTTAATTCACATGGCATCACTTGAATTTTCCAAAGATTGCATTATGTGTAGTGACAGTCTCACTGAGGAAGGTAATGGAAAGTGTACATGGGTGTATTTTTCTTTTATGATTTTAGGCAACCTGTTTTAATATATTGTTGAACCAATTAATAAAGTATAAATTTTGTTCTCAATATCCCTTATATAATCTTAGAATATTGAGAATCCCAAAAGGACTGAATCAATTAATGTGAAAGACTGATTGCTAGATTGGTAATTAAAGAGTTAGGTATTAAGATATACGAAAGGGGGATGTATAAGCTACTAATAAACAGAAATAAAAATATAGGCATTTTCTGTATTTTCTTACTGCAGTTAAGTCCATTTTATGGGACAAAAACTCAAGCGTATAGTTAAAGTAGGATTATCTTATACTCTATTGAGAAAATGATTCCTGAGCCATGGTGCAGGTCAGGGTTTCTCATTAGCATTTATTAACATGAAAACACTTCATGTAAACATTCATATGAATGAGGTTTTAGAATGTTAACATTCTAAAATCTAAAATGTAAACATTCTAAAACATAAAAACGCTTCATGTAAACATTCTAAAAACATTCTATGCCAAATAATGTACAACAAAAGAGCATGTCAAACAATGTATAAATATCACATAGATTACATGAGTTAAAATATTTTTACACACATGTAAATTTTTCTAACAGATATTTAATTTATGAGTTCATATATTAGATCAAATCATGCTAGCCAATCAAAGATTTTTTTTTTTTTTTCAGAATCTTGCCACAGGTGTAGGAAAGTCTAGAATATGTGTGAAAAAAAAAAAAAAAAACCTGAACAAACAGATAAGAAGAATGCTGTAAGACTGAGATATCTTCCCTGAGAATAAATCAACAAATAGGAAGAGCCAATTGATCTCCGGAAAGAAGTGGTATGATTTGAGCTAAAATCTCACCATATTCAGCTCACCTATAAATTTTAAAAAGTACTGTGTGTTTTGTTTGTTTAAGTTATTCTGGTCAGGTTTAAATTAACTTTGAATATAATAACCCTATAAAGTAAAACTTAATTATTTAGATATCCTTAAACTTATATTTTTGAACACAGACCATGCTAAGTGCACTACATGCAATAAGCTAAATTAATTTTCCATGCTATTCAATTTAAGTCAAATTAACACTCTTCCTTTAAAAATGAATAGCCTGAGACATGTAGTCATAAAAATTATTGTTAAAGAACCAACTTTCCACCCAGGATTTTCTTTCTCAAGAAAACTTGATTTTACTGACCTACTAAAATTCTTTCCAGTTGATATACTAGATCATGGGAAATAAAATTTAATAAATAAAGTGTAAGGTTATGAAAATACACCCAAATCCTTTGTGTTTAAGTAGCCCTGGGAATCTTCTATTGCAGAGGTCACATATCAAATTCATTTTTCCAAGTTCAGAGCATATGAATCTGGTTGTTTTCAGCAAGAAAACATCACAGGCAGTATCATGTAACTTCTATGTAAGTCTTTTAAAGGGAATTACAAATCTCAGCCTGAAATCAACAGGAAGAGATCTGGAGCTGTCATTTTGTAATCAGGGAAGTCCTATTGACCCCCTATGAGTTATTAAGTGTTTATTTTAAAGGCACAAACACCTATTTTTGCTTCAGATCTAATTTTTTTAAGAAAATAATTTGCCCTTTATTTTGCAAATTAAAGCACTGAGCTTTTTAAATTAAAAATATTAATTTCACAAAGGGTTTAAAATTTAATGTAAGTTTTATTTTTTCCGGATAGTTACTTAACCCTAAATGAATTTATTTGTGTTAGAATTTGCATTAAGAGAGAAATAATAAAATAGTCTAAAAAACAACACATATACATCTATACTTTTTAATTTTCCAGGATTAGACTTCCATAATCTTGTGATGAATTATTTTAGTGATTTTATAACATCATGGTTAAGTACCTTTCTCTTTTTTATGTCTAATTAGCAGTATTGCAGCAACTCTTGATGACTTTATCCTTTTTTTATGTGACCTTTATAAATTTAGAAAAACCTGGTTTTGTTCATTATAACTTTTTATTTTTGGATTTTGTACAATACATGATTGCATAATTGTTGATCTCCATGGGAGTACCCCACCCCACCACAGCCCCTCTGGTTTATTTGCCTTCTTTCTTTGTTGTTGCTTGTCCATGTTTAGCCCTTTAGTCTTTTTTGCCTTCATAGGCCAATCCAAGCATCTTTGGCTTGTATCAATGCTGCTTGTTTTTTGGTGACTGTTCTTTCTGTTATTTTCTGCCTTATTTGCTGTTCCATCCCTTTATGTTTCAGGTCTTTGGCTCTGGGGACCTGACTCCTAGTCTTATGTTTTGGTAGAGCAGCTCCTCAATGGGGACAGCCATCGCTGATGGTAGGTCTCCTAGTCTCCTTTTTTCAGAGTTTTGCTGTGGGGCCACTGCCATTCTGCCGGTGTCTTCCCTTGGGCAAAGGGGGTGTGTAGTTCCTCATTGACAGCGTCTCTGTGCCAGGTTTTTGGTCACAGCTCCCCAGTGTATAGTAGGCGTAGTTCTTTCATGTTTGTTCTCAGTTCAGTGCTCTGTGATCTTGCCTTGTTCTTTTTGAGTCCTGCCTTAGAGGCATGCGTTTTTAGGGTCTTTCTTGCTGTTCCTCCCCTCTTCTGTTTCCGTGGTTGAAGTTTGTCTTGATGTACTTATTGCTGGTGTGGGCTCCTTAGAGTAGAGGCAAAGTGAGAGGGGACTGTGGGAAGCCCGTCCCTCCCCACTGCACCCTGCTTCTTGGCAGGCCTCAGGCGCACCGGCCATCCAGGGCAAGCCCGGGAAATAACCCCCGGTCATGACCCAGCCCCACCACGTAGTCGTGTGATGAGCACGATGGCGGCCAACGTCTGGGCCACCAGAGATGCAGGCGAAACAGACCCAAGTGGTGCCCGCACACCAAACCCCGTGGCTCCATCCCACCCACCTTCCAGAAGTGGATGGAGCCAGCATGTATGAGGCACGGTGGCCAGATCTAAGTTTATTGCACAACAAATATATCAGTACAACAATGAAAATATTCCCATCTCAGTAGAGAAAAGAAAACAATGGTTTAACCTACATTTTTGGCCACTAAGGAAATAATAATAACTGTCTCAAAAATGACAAATCCCTGGGGAAGAATAATTTGAATGTGTTGCAGAAAGTTCTACAGAAATTATTTTTTCTAAGAAGTTACCCACATAAACTCCCATGTCAAAAAAAAAAAAAAATGTCAGCAATATGTTGCAAGCACTCACTTGGATTTAATCCAAAGTTTTCTGTGTTTTTTAAAAAATCTTTTAAAATTTTCATCTAAAATCCTAGCCTCGTGGGAGGTGGAGGTTAGGAATCACTTGAGTTTTGCGGGTTTGAGATTACCCCAGGCAACATAGCAAGGCCTAGTCTCAAAAAAAAAAAAAAAAAAAAAAAAAAAAAAAAAAAAAAAAAAAAAAAAAAAAAAA
>PVHY01006478.1:6611-58872 GCA_004024945.1 Uropsilus gracilis | reverse complement strand
AATAGCCAGGCATGGTGGCATGCACCTGTAATCCCAGCTACCTGGGAGGCTGAGACTGGGGATCACTTGAATTCATGTGATCAGGACTACCCCAGCAACATACTGAGACCTAGTCTCAAAAAAATAAAAATATAATAATAAAATCAGGCTGTAAATCCTTGACTATTTGGAAGATTTGGATGGAGTATGTTTGGATGAAGGAGACATCATAGGATGCAATTAGACAGACCCTTGGTTGTAACTCAAAGTCTTGAATCTTTCAATAAAATATGCAGAGGTATAAATTAAATAAAAATTAAATAAAAATTAAATAAAAAATACATGTATTTTCAATTTCACTGAACTGATGAATGCTTTTATTGGTATTAAGGTAAGTGAATTTTTATATTTGAGAAATAATACATGAACCTTTGTTATTGAGGGAAAGAAAAAGAGAAGAAGATATTAATATGAGGAAAGTAAGTAGTTCAGGGGAATATGGATTTTATTAATGGAATTGATCAGAAGGAATGTAAAAGGATGTCTAAATCTCAAAAAAAAAAAATGCTCTATTCAGCTCCAACAGTTAGGGTGCCAACCAGTTACCCAATCACTCACAATTGAGGCAGTAACATCTGAACTCCAAAATGTATCAGAACAATCATACCCCTTTGTTTGAGATGGACTCAGTGACTTTCCAAGTATAAGAGTCAATAAGCTAACTGACTTCTCTTCATTTGTGGCATCTTGTGCGTACATTTTAGAAACTAGTGTCCAACTCAGTGTAACCCAAGAGTATGTTTGAGGTTTTCTACTCTAATCTTCCGGGAAACATTTTATTACAGTTCTCAAGCGAAATAAACTCCCTTTGTGTGTGTGGATCATGGGGAGAGCTGAGGGATACATCAATGCATGAGTGCACTTTAATTTTACATAAGTGTCTTTCAAAGTGGGTTTATTTCTTTAATTGATTTTAACCTGGCTTCAGTTCCTGTGGATAGAAGGGAAAACAAAGGTGATATTAAAGTTTTGTGGGTTTTTTTTTTTATCTAAAACTACTAATTCCCAACCATGTTTATGTTGGAACTTGTGAATTCTATTGTTATTAAAGAAATTTAAAGTGGTAAGGAATTGTGATATTTAAATTTTTATCCTTATTTTACTCCTAATTATTCTTTCTCATTTTTGCCAAGTTTATGAATTTTTCCACAACCAGTAATTAAGAAGACAGAAAAGTTACTATAAATCATTATTTTCCTTGTACTCAAAAATATTTAAAATCTATGTGAATATTTGTGTGGAATGTAATATACAAAAATGAAATGTATACACTTACATAGTAAATGATAACTTATATAAGGTCTATTTAAAAGAATTCAACAAACTATTTCTTTCTAAATATTTGTGACTTCTTGGGTTGGACTAAGAACAAAGCGCCTTTACAGAGAAATTAGAGTACCATTTGGGAATGTTTTCAGAGAGATTATGAATCAATAACCAATCTCAAAGAAAATTAAATATGCATATCTAATGAACATTGAAAAACTAAAATTTATTGATTGCATTTGTGAACAAAATGTTTAAGAACAATGGTTCAGAAACTTCAGCATATTAAAAAATACCTTAAAGTTTTATTAAGATGTATATGGTTCATCCCACTCCTAAAGTTTCTTAGAAAATTTTTGGTAAATTTCTGGTATAGAAAGCTTCTCCAGATGTGAGACCTTATTAAAAAATTATTACCCATTCATAAAGTAATCATGCTAAGGGGTATAAGTCAAACAGAAAAAGATATTATGTATGATAGAAATTATTTGTAAAATCTGAAACAATCTAAACATGCTGAAACACAAAATATTGTTTACCAGTAGATGGAGGTGTGGGAGGTGAGTGTAGAGAAAATGGGGAGATCTTTATCAAAGTGTACAAACTTGGAGTTAGAAGATGAGTCAGTTCTGAGAATTAGAAGCATGTCTTATAATTATATATAACAAAACATTTATTATATAATTAAATTTGCTAAGACTCTTAAAGTTCTCATGTAAAAGGAAATGATAATTATATAACAGGATAAAGATTTGTGCAAGTATTATGCTGGTGAAAACATTGCAATTAGAAATGTATCAAATAAATAGATTGTACACTAAAAACTTACATGATGTTAAAAAAATTACTAAGAATTGAGCAGTAAAGAATTCAGTGTTACTAGTCTATAATCACTAACTACATGGTGTACGAAATATTAAAAATATATTGGAAAGTCTAAACTTTAAAGATGTATATCATATGGTGCCATATCACACTGACCACCCAAAGTCCTTACTCTAGATATTGGGGTCCCTCCTTACTTTGTTCCCACATCCCTCTACCTCTAACTGTAGTCATATTTCAAGGATTTCTTTGGTTTAATTTTGTCAGTTCCTTAATTTTGTTTCTCTATAATCTAAATATGAATTAACTCATACAGTTTTGTATTCTGACTTACTTCATTTAGCATAATATTCTCACCAGTTCCTTTCATGTATTTTTTTTTCACAGATGCTTTGTAGTCTATCATGTATGCATAATGCATCTTCTTAATCCACTCTTTTGTCATTGGATACTTTGGTTGCTCTCATAACTTGGCAACCGAAAATTGTGCTGCAATAAACATAAAAGCGCATGTATTTCTTCAACTTAGTTGGTGCTTTCAAAAAAAGAAATTGAACTTACCTCTTTTTCTCATTATTTCTAGGAGTCAAGAGAAGGAGGAAGTTAAAAAAAGAAAGAAAGCAGGAGAGGCAAAAAAGGAAAAAGTGGGGAAGAATGATAAGGAGTAAGATGAACAGTTGTTTTTTTTTTTTTTTTAATTTCAGTGCACACAAGAAAACTCAGCTAAGCATTACTGTTCTCTCCTTTTGTAGATAAGGAAACTGAGGTACAAATAGATCCAGCTAACAAATAATAAAACTGAATTATTTATCCAGCTAGTTTGATCCAAAATTACATTTCAATTATAAGTAGTCCCTATATCACAGATACTTGAATTTCACATTCAGCTCCTTAGTTCCTCTATTGTACATTAGTAAATACATACCTAGCATTTTTTGAACTGATTATAGTTAAACTTCCAAACTGTGATATTGTTAAAGATCATTTACTTTTTCTGAGATTTTTCTCTTTTAGACTAGTATGACAATTTTCCTACTACAATTTTTCACTCT
This sequence comes from Uropsilus gracilis, assembly GCA_004024945.1. NCBI lineage: Eukaryota > Metazoa > Chordata > Mammalia > Eulipotyphla > Talpidae > Uropsilus > Uropsilus gracilis. The sequence continues at coordinate 55,690 of PVHY01006478.1, read as the reverse complement.
TGTTGATTATAGCCCATATATTTTAAATAAATTCTATAGAATTGTATTGTGAACATGATTCATATAATTTCATATGCAATCTGATATTTTCCCTTCAAAACTTTTCAATAATTTTTATGTATACTCAATATATTTAATTAACATAATAACATAATTTTTATTCTCTCTAATGGATCCCATTTTTTCAGAGGTTGGTTCCTAGAAACAGCATTTTCAACTCAATAAAAATTTATTTCCTTTATTAATATGATTATATTATAAGAGTTGCATTAGCAAATTTATCCTCAAGAAGAAATTTCAAAATATTCCAACACCCAAATCTTTACCAAAATGTCATCTCTGTTCCTTTTAAATGAAGCCTGCCACATCACCCTGCTTAAAATAAAAATTGTCTTCACTCTGGTTGCACTCAAACCTCACTCAGCAATTGCACTTCCCTCCATCCTGTTTTGCATACAGTTAACAGATTTCAGGAGTCTACTGAAAATTGTTGGACCACCCACATTATTATGTAAACCCCTAAAGAGGAAGCGCCTTTATCTTTTAGAAACACTTGAGCTATGTCTGATATCTACATGAACTTCATGAATATATGTTAAATTAAGGAAAAAACATTGTAACTTTTCTCTCTCTTTAGACACTATCCTGTCACATTATCATTCCATCATATCCCATGATGATCTTATAACTCCTGCTCTAGTTCATTACTTCAACATGAAGTAAACTCCTGTGCTTACATTTTGCTATTCTTGCTTGTTTACTGTTCAATATTCCACTTAGAATGTTGACTCTTTACTTCCTACCACTACATTTACCTTAGCTAGACAGTGATTATACTCTCAACCTTTCTCATATAAATTACATTTATCTAATACAGAATTATGTTTATTTTTATTACCTCTAAATTATCTGGATTTTTTTCTGCTTAACATGGGTTTTGATCTTTTACCATATTCAGGTATTTCATTCATTAGTACTGTCCATATTCAGAGTTGGGGATAGATAAACAGAGGCTGAAAGTACAGATAGCTTTTACAGAGAAAGTGAGTATGCAGAATTTATAGGGAATAGGAATCTAAGAGAAGCCTACCTAGAAGGGCATTTGGCTAAGTGGTACATGTGCATTCTTCCTTACACATGAAAGTGTCCCTCCTGGTGGATGACTAAACATTATAGACCTTCATAACACTCAGATCTCTATGACAAACTTCCCTGCTTAGCATGGAGATTAATAAGAAGGACACTACTCAATTAATAAAGAAGCATTTAGTAGGTACGGAATAAATATTTGTTGAAATAAGTCTTACTATGAACAGTTGTTGAAACAATTAGTATTTTAAATGTGAGTTAGCCATCAGTGCAGTTTTCCGACCTAATGGTGCTATTATAGAGGTCTTTGAATTACTAGCTCTGCAGATTCAAATAGACCCTCTAATCAGTTATGTAAATTGATTATTATTGCATCTCGGGGACCCTTACCCCATCTCTCAGGAAAGAGAATGAAGCCATGCTCATGGGTTCCATCTATAAAGACTTTGCTACTTGATTGTGAAGTTATTCTTTACAGATAGAAATATATATTTTAGATAGATTATTTTATACTAAGTAATTGGTCTTTGCATCTCTGCAGTGCATCCTTGAGTAGGGATAAAAACTAAAGCCTTTCTCTAACATCAGTGTATCCTTAGGTCAAGATAACTTAGAACTAGAAACCCTGTCAAGAATAATAATTGCATTATTTTGTGCATATGATGCAATACCTACAGCATGAATGATGTGCATTATTATTACATTATTAATATTAGTGACTCACTGATTCTTTTGTGTAAACTTAATTCAAACCTATGTTCATTGGAAGAAATTTCCCAGGGTAAATCTAGAACTGATTCTGGAGTTCAAATCCTCATTGTGATTATCTAATAAATTATTTGTTTAAATGTCATCGAGATTTTATTTTTCAATTAACAATTATAAAGATTTAAAGTATTATCTCATAAGACCAAATCAATTCCTGTGTCTGCCATTGCTCTATCTAAAATCATGCTTTAAATTAGCATATAGAAAACTGTAAAAGAAAACTAACTGAAATTAACCAAGACTCGGTTTTTACTTTTTGAGGACTCTATTGAATCATTTCATAAATTATATCGGAGACATAACTCATAGAAATAAGACATTCACATAGATAACTTTTTTGAATCATAAAACCATTAGGCCAAATTAAAGGTAAAATCTGTTCAGCAAAATACCTTGATTCCATTTTTATCTTGAGCCCCCATTTTAAGGGCAATCTATGTTAGCTATCATTATTTGTCCATGCCCTCACTCTCTTTCAGTTCATAGTCAAGTTTGAGGATAAATGAGTTGGTCATGTTTTTTCCATCATTAGTCTTTATGACTAACATCAGTGGTATCGTGCCCTCATGATTGTGCAGCCCAGTGGTGTACACATGTGTAAGTGTACACACATGTGTCTAGAGTGGTGTCACCCCAAGAAGGAATCATGTGAGAAGAGAGGAGAGCAGGTGGAAAGGAGAGAATGAGAAAAGGAGGGCTGAGAAATAGTCTGGAGAAAGAATATGAAGATTCTTGAGAGGCTAAGGAGTTTACCTCCCTGCCAACTGCTTGCCCCCATCTCCCAGCCCCAGCCCTGGACCTGGACCTTCCCTGCCCTCCCTTGCCCTGCCCTGTGTAACTCCTAGAACAAGTGAAGAACCTACCCAAATTGCCCTGCTTTGCACTACTCTTGGTGGCACAAAGCAGATGTTTGCGCTGCAAAGCTGTATTGACTGCTTCTTGCCTCAGAGCTTGGACTTTAGTCATTTCTGTCAGTTTTCCAGGACTGGTATAACAACATACCATATACATGGAGTCCTAAACAAAACATATGTTGTCATTCTCCTAGGAATAAAAGTCCAAAATTGAGTTATCAGATAGAGTGTTCTTTTCTGAGTTAAAAGGGAAGGTCTTTTGCTGACCTCTCTCCATAGTTTGAGATGTACATATTCCCCCCAGTCCTCTCATTACCTTCCTTTGTGCATGTTCATCTGTTTCCAAATTTCCTCTTCATGTAAGCACATCATCCCACAGGATTAGTGGTCTCAGTCAAAATAATTGTATATGCAAAGACCCTGTTTCCAAAATATGTCACATTCTAAAATACAGACAGAGAAGCCTTTGGCACATGAGTTTAAGGGGACACTTCAGCTCACAACACTGGTGGATGTAAGTCTCCCTCCTCAGATGTCTTGTTAAACACTTTGCATCCTCCGAATTCCCTCATTAATGAGCCAAACACTATCTGACATCATATTCTGTCTATACGGACTTGAAGGATAAGCGTCCACATTTTTGCAAGTTTGTACTTTGAAAAAACACTCTGAAGCTTTTGCTTAGTTTTGCCTCCATTTATCCTAAAAGATAGGTCTTCCAAACTTAAATGTTTTTATTCTGTTCAATAGATAATTTCTAGGCCAAAAAGTACTCCCTCCTCCCCTACCCCCTGCCTGAGTATCCACAGGACTGAGGGGACTTCCACTCCCCAGGACAGTAGACCGTTATCCCCTTCATTCTCCTAGAAGGAATGGCACCTTTGATTCAGGAGTGTGGGTGGAGACACTGCCCCCCAGAACCTTCAAGTTTCTTTGAATACCCAGCCCTTATTTCCACATCCTCCAGCCCTTCCAGTCTGCCCCAGCAGGGACTTCTGAGTAAATGCCTGGCTGCCTTGTGGCAAACTGCGAGCACCTGACCTTGGTCAAGTATGCCATGATTAACAGGGAGGGGCATTCTGAACTTTTCTCAATCACCAAAGGAGGAAATGTCACTCATCTCATCAGTGAGTTAAAGAGAAAGAAGGAAAGCAAGCCTCAAGCTGTTGCTCCGTTTAAATCTTCCTGCCTGCAGAGAAAGTGTTGGTTTTGCTTCATCTGGTTTGGTTTCTGTTCCCAGCTGTGTGATATGGTTTACACAGGTAGCATTTGCTCCCAGAGAAGAGACTATAAACCCCAGCTTTTTCTATGCTAAGTATGCTAATTCTTATGAAATAGCAGGAAACACCTTGTGACTGCTTCTTTCAGACACAATCTCCAGCTCAGGTTTCATCAGTTACACAGAGGACGTTTCTCAATCCAAAGTGAAAACTGACTTTGGTAACTTATCTCCCAATTGGGTTTGAATGCAAACAGGAAGAAAGCATAACATTTTTTTTATCAGGCTAGAATTCCTAGCTCCAATGATCTAACAAGTCAGACTTTTTTTTTTCTCATTTTCAGTGTTGAATTTGTTCTACCTCCCACACAAAGTGCAACCATCAGTCTAGTCTTTTTCCAGTGCAGACTAGAGCAAGCTTAGTAAATTTCATTTCCATTTTTAATCACTTCCTACCACACACTTTGGTTCTAAACCCAGTCCCCTTATTTCCACCTACATTTTGTGATTTGAGCTTTCTATCCTCTATGTGAGAAATTCCTTCACCTTCACTACTTTTCACAAGAGAGTAATTTAGCTGAAGATCACCAGGGAGAACCTCCTAATAAAAGATGCCTTTTTAAAGAAACTTGTAGGATGTTATGCTCCTTGTGAAATCAGGACCGTACTCTGTCCCTCTCTTCATATGAAGACTTATCTCATACAGTATAATACCAGTAGTTCTAAAGGATCAATTCAATGTTGCTTAATGTAGGTGTTTCCAATTATTTCCATATCTCCAATGGAAGATTTTGTTGATATGCTTCTGTTTCCCCAGAAAACATCTTCATCTGCAATCTCATGGACTTTTCTCTCTCATGATAGTTCATCATCTTGCTCAATTATCAAATGTAATAACTATTACATAACTTGTTTTCATTCATTTAATAAGTAGGACACTAATGATTAAATTTGTACATCAATGTAGATATTTATTTATTCTATATCAATTTAAAAACCTCCAGCACTATAATATGAATTATATACAAATAGAACTTTGTCTGATGAGTTTTATTTAATTATCATTATTTAAATACTCTGTAATACACATTGAAACAAAATAGTCAATCTCAAAAAATACAAACTTCATGATACATCCATTTTCTAAAATTTGTCTACTTGATTTTATACATTAAAAAACTACACTGTATTTCATTAAGGGTACCTTGGTCCAAAGTTAGAACTTATCCAAAGCTGATAGGAAAAAAAAATTCCATATTCTATTTTATACTCTTTGCTTCCTTTTGCTTTAATAAATAAATTATATACAGGTATCATAATTACATATAACATCCAGAGTCATAACAAGCCAGACAAATGCAAGGACACAGTTTGAGAAAAAAAATATTACCTATTGACAATATTTTGAAAATCAAGCTAAGTTGGTTTTGGACCTTTTTTCTCTTTATGTCTTTGCTAATGTTTTTTAAAGTTCTAGCAGAAATTCTACATTTTCTGTTTCATGAACCTTACAGATTTTCATGCAGTTTGGAAAAAAATAGAATTTTTCCATATCTTGCTAACTTGTTGGATTTTTAACATGTTGGATGAGTCTTCAGAATAGGAATGGAAGCTCTGAATGGAAGCTGCAAGATGCCAGGTCAGAATACACCCAAACCATTGCCTCTCTTGTTTTGATTCTACAAGTAACATGCCTAGATAGAAAATGCTTTTCAGCTGAGTAATCAATATGTCTTCTTTTCCTATAAAGCATCTCACTTCATGTCTAAGCACAACTAGATCTCTTGGATAAGGAGCTCTTGGGGAAGACTTTGATGATTTTCTATGACTTGATAAATTTCTGATATCATTGCTCCAGAAAACCCCATGTTCCTACAACAAAAAGCTCTGCTTCTAACATCTGTGTTGAAGAAAATGCAGATCTTGCTAGATCTTCTTCTGTGCATTTAATAATGACTCCTTTAAAGATTTTGATTTCCATACAAGCACGAAAGTGGATAGAATCCATAGGCTTTTGTCAAAGTAAATGCCACTATATTTAAATCAGTTGAAAAGACTTCATCCAGCATTTCCCATATCTGTTTTCACACATGAATATATGTTCTCTACTTTTGTCCTTTAAGATTTCCAAAACCTGAAGTCATAGGAGGGAGACAATCTAGATTTAGAAAGAGAATATATGTCTAATCTGTCTCACAGAACTTTGTTTTACTTCATTTGGATAGGTTTTGTTTTACTGTGTGACATATTTTTTTCCATTATAGATTTTGTCCAATTTATAAAATAAAAGGAAGGGAAAGAAATAAAGAGTGAAATACTTTCTTCTATTCATAATAAAGACTTTGTTGACTTTCCTTCATCTCTTCTACAGAAGTTCTATCTTTAAAAATAGATTTCTGAGATAATCTGTGTGATCTGAGAAAAGATGAATTTTTAAGAAAAATATTAAAGATTTTATATATTGTTTGCTGGATGCTTACTTGCAATTAATGTTAGTTGAGATGGAAGTTTGGTAGGAGTAAAGGTTAATATGCTGAAATAACTGTCTCAATTACCCTCTTGTTTGTCTGCTTCTAAAATGCTTTTAGAGCCCTCAATTCAGAAGCACACTGGATGTACATCCAGACAAGGGCTTCCTTCTATCTTTATTCTGACTTGTTAGCAATACTTTTGAAAAGTGCTCATATTGAGTCCACAAAATGCAGTCTCTTCTGTATATAGTGTATTATTTTTATATTGGAGGATAGAAAAAAGAAAAAAAGGGTCAAAAAGAAGAATTGATATAATGTGGAGAACTATAATTCATGTAGGTTAGAAAGTAGCTCTGCATTTCCAGAAAAAGTTAACAATATAGGTGTAGATTAATGAATTTGACACCACAACACACAATCTGCCCTGGTGGCCATAACAAAATATCATTGCATGGTAACTTCAACAGAACAGTAAAAAATAAGACAAATGTATTTTTTTAAGTTTCTGCAGACATGAAAATGACAGTAAGTAAGATCAATTCTGCCACACACCAATAATCCCCCACTGGGAACACAGTTATTGAAAAGGTTGTTATTGTTTTAGGATCTCTTATTTTAGGTGGTAGGATATAACTGATACATACAAAGGGACACTCTAGTTTTCACATTTGACTGCATTACTTTTCTGTTACAGTCTGGTTTTCATTATCACTCTGTGAAATGTAAATAAAATTGGTGATAACTAGGTGAAATCATGTTTCAGCTTTGTCTTGTTTTAAATGCCTGTATTGTTTACTTGTGAGGATAGATCCATCCAATTTCCAAACCTCTCAGTCATCCATTGGTGGAATGTTTAGTTATAGAGTTATAACCATGTGCATACCATCTCTTTACCCTACAAGCATTTTGGGATGAAGTCTCTATAACCATTAAATCAATGGAATTCCTTCCTAATACCTACTTTTTCAAACCAAGTTAGTATAGACCTTTGGTAATCTAACCTCAACATAAGAAGTAGTAGCAAAAAGTTTTATTAAGATAATGCCTTAATGAAATAAAAGATAATGAAAACTGGAAACATAGGAATAGCTTACAGACCTTGGTGAAAATAAAATTCATATGAAAGGAAACCCAAAAAAAAAAAAAAAAGATTGAACAAAGAGAACATCAAATTAAAACTCATCTGACAACATCTTAACCACCATAACAGGTCGACAGAGTGGTGCAAAGTAACCAATAAGATGAATCTACCTTATCTTAGTACTTTCTTCAACTTTGTTCTTGGAGAAGAAACTGTTCAACAAGAATATGGCCTCACCTTGAAATTCAAATGCCTCCAGCAGGTAATATAGGCAGAAGCTGTCAGCCATCTATACTCCTTCGAGCTGAACAGCAACTACAGGTACACTTCCACGATTGCTTCAAGATGTGAGCATAGTAGTATGTAATTGATAAAGGGAAGCACACTGTCAAAATAAAACCATTAAATGATTTAGTTGATTCAGTTTTCAGAAAGTGAATACGTGAAGATCTAAATGGTTTGGTTATAATGCCAATTTTAGGATGATAACTTACTGTATTTGATATTTTTAAAAGATCAATTATTTTCCATTCATAGAGCATGATTAATTATGTCATCAACCATGCCCCCTCCAGGTTACAATGCCTGGAGGGGAGGCATCGGATACCCTCTCATGCAGAGGGTGCAGTGGGGTGCAAACCAGCTTTTCCCCCATCCGGGGATTGCAGGGTCACCCTGGCTGCCTCCATGCAATCTAGAGCTCTGCCCCTTCTGCCCTGGGTTTGGTTGGGAGGGGCCACACCCTGTCCAGGTTGCCATGCCTGGAGGGGAGGTCTTGGGTAGGTCTCCAAACCTGGAGAGCCAGGGAGGGGGGATTGGGTGGGACTTCAGCCCCATTCACCAGCAAATGGTTGTATACAGGGCAGCCTCTGCAGCCCTAATCGACTGAGGCATGTTACATCCAGCCCCCAACCAAAGGGGGACTTGGATAACACAGGCATGGCCACCCAGGCCCTGCACACATTCAGGGAGGAACCAGCATGCTGGTGGGGTGGGGGGGGATTCCCCTTCCATTTTATTCACTCAGCCAATCATCAGGAGGAGGAAGAACATACATAACACAAATCCCATCATAAGAATGGGTGAAGGACCAGGTAAAAATTCAGTCCACATAAAGTATCACATCTGCATATAATGATAGCTTTATTTCTTCTTCCTATTTGAATTCCTTTTATGTCTTTCTTTTGCCTTATTGCCATAGGTAGGACTTCCAGAACTATGTTGAAAAAGAGTGGAGAAAATGGGCATTCTTGTCTGGTTCCATACCTTAATTGAAATGGTTTCAGTTTTTCCCCATTGAGGATGATATTTGCTGTGGGTTTGTCATATATAGCTTTTATTGTGTTGAGGTATGTTCCTTTTATACCAATTTTTCACAGGACTTTCATCATGAAAGGATGCTGAACTTTAATGAATGCTTTTTCCACATCTATTGATATGATCATATGGCTTTTGTTTTTCTCTTTGCTGATGTGATGAGAATCCAGAAAAATTGACAGAGAAGCTTACTGAAATAATAGATCAATTCAGTAAGATAGCTGGATATAAAATAGACACACAAAAATCAACAGCATTCATATATGCAAAGAATCAATCAGAAGAAGAAGAAATTTTAAATAATACCCCATTTACCATCACACCAAAGAAAATTAAACACTTGGGAATTAACCTAACAAAAGAAGTAAAAAACTTATACCAAGAAAACTATAAAACATTCTTAAAATAAATAGAAGATGATGTTAAAAAATAGAAAGATATTCCCTGCTGTTGGATCAGAAGAATCAAAATTATCAAAATGTCCATACACCAAAGGCAAGCTTTTTTTTAGATTCAATGCAATTCCAATAAAGATCCTGATGATATATTTTAGAGAGAACAAAAAATTGCTGGAATTCATATGGAACAACAAAAGACCATAAATAGCCAAAACCCTTTTGACAAACAGAAGAGAAAATGGAGGTATTACTATTCCAGACTTCACACTATATTACAAAGCCATAATGCTTAAAACAGCATGTTACTGGTACAAAAACAGACAAACAGACCAATGGATCAGAATCGAATACCCAGAAATAAAACCACAAATATACGGTCAACTAGTCTTGACAAAAAGGCAAAAAAAAACATACTCTGGAACAAGGATAGCCTCTTCAGTAAATGGTGCTGGGAAAACTGCATCAAAACATGCCAAAAAATGGACCAGGACAACACCCTCATACTTTGTATAAAAATCAACTCAAAATGGATAAAGGACCTGTAAGTTACACCTGCAACCATAAAATATATAGAAGAAAACCTAGGCAAAATCCTTTATTAATTTCACCTCAAAAATCCATTTTGGGAAACAACTATGGCTGGCAAAAAAAAAAATGAAAGAAAACATAATCAGCTGGGACTATCTCAAACTAAAATGTTTCTCTACAGCAAAAGAGACAATAAACAAAACAAAAAGAAACACAACTGACTGGGAGAAAATTTTTGCCCTCCTGACAAGTGACAAGGGTCTGATAACAAAGATCCACAAAGAGCTCCTACAGCTCAACAAAATAAAAGCAAAAAACCAGTCAAAAAATGAGGAGAATTTAAAAGACACTTCACCAAAGAGAAGATACAGATGGCTAATAGGCATATGAAAAAATGTTTCATATCACTAATGATCAGGAAAATGCAAATTAAAACCACACTGAGATACCATCTTACACCAGAAAGAATGGCCCATATAAATAAAACGGACAACAAATGTTGGCGCAGATGTGGAGAAAAACGAACTCTCTTACACTGCTGGTGGGAGTGCAAACTGGTTCAGCCACTATGGAAGACTATGTGGAGGACCCTCAAACAATTGAAAGTGGACTTACCATTCGACCCAGCAATCCCACTACTGGGAATCTACCCAGAGGACATGAAAACACTAATTCAAAAGGTCACCTGTATGCACATGTCCATTGCAGCTCTGTTTACAATTGCCAAGATTTGGAAACAAACCAAATGCCCCAAAACTGATGATTGGCTGAAAAAAATGTGGTACATGTACACAATGGAATACTATGCATGAATCAAGGAGAAAAAACTATGTCATTTGCATCAAATGGATGGAACTAGAAAGACTCATATTAGCAGAAATAAACCAAAAAGAAAAAGAGTAATGCAGGCTGGTCTCACTTATATGATGGATATAGGGAAAAACAAACAAATGAATAAGAAAAAATAATAACAACCCATGGGACTGAACAATGGAGCGAGAGGGGGGGAAGGGAGAAGAAGGTGAGAGAGACGAAGGGCACAAAAGAGTAGGATGGTTAATAGGTGTTAGGAAGTAGGAAAGCCCCGGGGTACACAATAATGTAATATAAATATAAACACACATAAGTAAATCACAGCGAAATTATTTATCTAGCTGCCAGCCCTAACATCACGTTAAACTGCTGTGATAAAGGAGGTTAACAGGGTTCATCATGTCACCATGATTTGATGTCAGAAACTAGAACCACCATGTAGCCTACCATTTCTTAAATTTCCATTGCATACTTTTCTTAATAACTTAATAAAACTCTTCCCCCTCCTGAAAAAAAATAACAATTTTTTTAAAAATTGTTTTAAAAAACAATTTTACTAAAAACTTAAAGCTACTTAAAACTTTGGGAAAGTGTGTGGTGTCAGGTAATTTTAAAGTTCATTTCTGAAATCATAAAAAAAGAAAAAAGTAATGCTTTCTCTCTTGATCTGAGTGGCAATTAAATAGAGGTGCGCATTATCAAAATTAACAACAATGAAAAACATCCAGTCCACAAACCTGAGCAGGACACAGCAGATGGACAATAGAAAGAACCAGTGCATATGAGACAGGAGAAATAACTATGGAAATACAATGTCACCAAGCGCACCTATGTGCTCACTGGGTCTGGAAGACACAAGACCTCATTTTGGATACAACTTCTAGGATAACAGGATGCCCCTCCCCACACTATGGGAGAGGAAAGGAAGGTGAAAAACTGGGAGCATTCGCCCCACAGCAAAGCTGCAAACTGAGGCAGAGGAGATGATCTACAATAATAGCCAATTACAAATGCCAGTGTCCACAGAGAAACTTCACCAATACTGACAGGGGTGAGACCCCCTAAATCTCAGGAAGAACCATAATATAAAGAAACAACAGAGATGGGATTGGAGAAGACAACCTCCAATGAGAAAGCATTAAAAGACCACAATAAATATAGATTGGCTGCCCAACGCAAACTTAAGACTGAAAACCTACTAGCAAAGCTAGCCTGGTTCCAAGAACACAGTCCTTCACCCAATGAAAGAACACCACCAGAGGAAAGAAAGAGACTAATGGACTTAATACAGACTAGCAAACAACAAAGAGTGGGGTATGAGTGAATGGAGGGGTCACCAGAGTGGGGGGGTATCCTAAAAAACGTTTACTGAGGTTGTGATTTAAAGAATAAAAATAAATAAAATTAAAAAAAAAAAACTTATGTCATCAATTACCCTAATTATTGCAATGTTTATGAAAATTATTGCAATATGTTTAATTAAGTATATGCATATGTGTGAGATATTTGAAAGTCACATAGGGTCACTGAGTTTTTTACAGAGGTTCCTAATAAAACCTGCTTCTCTCTTTATCCTTTAAACCATGGAGGTCACTCCACATTTACTCCATAACACTGACTAAGGCATTGCTTTGAATTTGCCCTTATACAGTTTTGCTATAAGATCTCCACATTATGTAGTATCTGGAGATTAAATGCCATGGTAGAAAAAAACAGCTCCCACCTGGTTGTTCCTCCAAGTATAGCTTCATTCATTCTGCCAATTGATGAGTCCTACACATGAGAGCTAGTAATGTTGGTGTATCGGAAGGTGTTAACCTGGCATTCCACAGAGCTGTGAGAACAAGTACATTTTTTTTTTCTCTAAGACATTAAGTTTTACAATGATTTGATATGCAACAAAAGGGTACAATATCCTTTCAAAAACATTCAAGTTTCAACTATCACTCATCATTTTTAGGTAAAAAATTGATATATCAATTCCCTGGACTAGCAAGTACTCTCTGAGGAAATTATGCCACCTATTTTTATTTAAATATAGATTCTCAGTTTTTCTTTAAAAAAGTATGAATGTTAGAACAGGTGTATTTTCCCCTCCTGATCAAATATAAACATCTAGATTCCACTTATGAGCATGCTTTTAAAAATACAAGATAGCAGTACATTTATTATTTTTTAGCTTGTCATTTTTAATGAATGTCAATTTATAGATCCACATTACTCTTAGAAACCTTGTAACAGACAAGATGTGTAAAAATGGACAGAATTTCTGGGTAATAAAAACTTCACTCAGAAAATGAGATATTCCTTAACAAGTGTTAATTTCAGTATACATTCTTATTTTCCTTATTTCACTTATTGAAAATCTTATGTTTTCCAATTACTGTGCTGAACATATAGTACATAAAGTTAAGAAGAAAGTGTTCTCAGCTTCCCTAAATGAACAAATAAACCTCGAATCTATAATAGTAAGTGACCTTAATGCAACACTTTTATCAATGATTAGACCACACAGACAGAAAATCAATCCGAAATCCTTGACTATCAATGACTCCTGAGACAAGGGAACTAAACAAGTGTCTACTTCTTTTAGGGAAGCAGTAGAAATATAAGAAATATAATAGTCATACAGAGTTCTGTGCATTGTGAAAACAGTAAGATTTTCATGGTTTTCACATGGAAAAGATATGGAGGTGGCATTTAGTATGTAAAGGAGTTAGAAGAATTGTAGTGTTTAGCTGTGAGCTGAGAGAATATAGTATATTTGAGAAGTATTTTTAAATACTTCTCAAAAGTATAATAATGATATTATTTGTCTGAGAATAAAGGATATCATGGAAACATAGCTGCATATTCTGATATGTGCTTTTATCCTTTCAAAACCTACAGTGGCAAATTGATGAAGAAAAGATCACCCAAATACAACTAGACTCAGTTCTGGATTAAAATTTTTCCTTCAAGTTTGAGGGAATAAATGAGATAATGACTGTGAAACAATTTTGAAAAGTGTGAAGAGTTATAAAAATTTCACATTTGGATTTCTATTATTTTTCTCTATCGTGTTAATCATAGATGACTGAACAGATTTAATTTTTTCCCTTAAGTATAGCTTGACATTTAAATGTTCACTGTCAATTTTTAAAGTGTAAGTTGACTAGAAATATTATATTTCCCTTAAACTTGAAAACTTAAAGGTGAAAATAATAAAAAATGAAAGCTCATTTATAAATAACTTATTTTATTTACTTTAGTTTTTTTCTATTTTTAAGTGAGATAATATTGGGGTACCCACAAAGGCACTTCCACTCTACTTTGCACCTAATGTAGACTCTATACAGGAACCAAAATTCCTTAGTCTATCACCACGGAGCATTGTGCATCTTTCCCTCATTGTTCACATCTGAAATGACTTTAAAAAGGGAATATGTTTATTTTACTCTCAAACATATCTTCTTAAAGTTACTGTATGAATATATTTTAATAATTCTAACACACCAGGTTTTCACAATGTTATAATGTAACTCAGGAAAATGATGCACTTTGTGTGACAGACAATATGAGTATGGTTTTTAAGATGGGAGAAATATTTGCCCAAGTCATATATTCTTCAAGAGCATTTTTAAAATAAATATGTGCTCAGTGGTGAGTATAAAGTATTACATAAAGATCTTGACTCAGAATTATGCACAATCTGAAGAACTTATATAAGAACATAAAAACACTGTTCAATAAAAATTTTATGAAATGGTTTTGCAAGTACTTGTTAAATTAATAAATACATGATTTTAAGATTACATTTAGAAACATATTGGTTTAAATGTGCTGTAGTATATATAGTATGTAATTATACTATTAATTATATATAGTATAGTTATGTAACAATATAACATGGTTGTAATAATTTTGCATTTCAAACAAATATTATACAAATTTTGTAAGTATTGGTTCTAACAGATTCATCAACTATCTGACCAAAATTTTATATTGTTTTTCAAGAGACATACATATTTGGTCATATTGTATAAGTCTTTGAAATGAGTGTTAAATATAAAATCCATTCACTTGAGCAGTAAGAAATGTCACTGTCAGTTATTTCTGCCTCCGGGGTCTCACTGCCATCCTAGAGTCAGAATACTTTTGTTGCTTTAGATAGAAAAACACTTGAAGTACCTTTGATTTAATCTACTTAACTCAGCAATAAGCAATAAAGAATCTCCATATCCCAGCAATTATTTCTCAAATTCCCACTATAATAAGAAGGATTATAAACTTTCAATGGCCCCCTGGGAGCACTGAGCTAGAGCTCTTTGGAATATGCAAGTCGATCTGATCCAGTTCTATCAACTTCCACTATAAGCCTTGTAAGCCTCGTTCTTTGAAAATATACAGGTGAGCAGCTGAAACCCCCAGCCTCATTGTGAGGCTGCACTCCACTGTTAGAGACCCAGTGGATCATTGATCTCCCTTTTAATTCTACAATCTCCCCCTTTTTTATTTCTAATTACACACTATTGATGAGTCTCTAGGACAGTCTAATACTTGGGGGAGAAAACAAAACAAAAATAAATAAATAAACTGGTCCTTGACATTTTATCTGCGCCAACAGTTCTATTTCAGCTACATTTCCTGACTGCACTAGTGTTTCATACTCACACTTGATGCTCATGCTTATGATTCTCTCCCACTTTGAGTTATCAAAGGTATCGAATGAATTGCAAACATGCTACCTAGACAAAGTATAAAATTATTATCTATGAATAAACCAGATAATTTGCTTAGTAAAATATTGTAGAGACTAAACAAGCATGAAAATCATTAAATGCACATATTGAAAACTACATATATACCAATATACAATAGCAGCAAGAAGAGGAAAAGGTAGAACAATGCTCCAGGGATAGTTGGATACATTTTCAACAGCATTTTATTAGTGCTACTTCAAGCTCATGTTGAATTTCATTATTTTGATGTAAGCTTTATCTTTTATTGTTGTTTGTATGCCATTAATATTGTAATGTTTTAATTCAAATTTTGTTTGATTTTTCTTGAGTTATTTTTATTTGAGATGTCCCTGTAATAAGTTCGACATAATTGAACTTTCTGTAGGGATAGGGATTGGTACTCTGTGACTTAATCCATTTTACTCTGTTAATATGTTTGCAATTCTTGGTTGATGCTTTACAATATTTTGTTTCCTTTTAAATTCTTTGAAAATTGCTGGGGTTATGGGAATATGTACACCTTTTGATTTTGCAATGATATACCAAGTGCAAACAATGCTCATTGTTTTAGTCCTAGTGTTGAATTTGGGTTTAAGACAAAAACCTTAGTTCTAATATAATTTGTTGATTTTATATATAATTATTTAAACTTCACTATCACATGCCTGGTATACATCATTTTTAGGTATAATAACATTAGATAATTTCAAATATAATACTAAACACAAGAAAAAATACTTGTTTGGTGAAATCAGTGGTATAGATCTTACTTTTACTCTAAGATTTTCCCCACCTACTAGAGTAAAAATGCTTCTTTAAACAAACTGACCTCTAGAACCAGAGCAATAGTTCCATCCTGAATGTGTTTTTTGTATTTTATGATAATATGAGATATTGTGCAAATATGTAAAATGTATATTTTACACATTTAAAATATGTAGATGCTCATCCTAAGAAAAGAGGTATTGTATGAAATTAAGAATGAAGGTAAAGATAAAATTTCTTACATGATAAGTATGAAAGTCTACAGTTTAGAAATACTGATACAAACTAGATCACAAAGAATTGTGAAACTAAAAAGTTTACTGTATACCACATGTAATCATTTTCTCTAATACCTGATGAACAAGAATAGTTAAAAGTTACTTCTACTTATTAAGATAAATATCTGATAACTAACACTAGTGATATCTCAGATTATTATCCCAGTTAAAATAAGTGATCATTTTGAAGGTTATAAACAAATTATTGAAAAGTTATAATGTAATGTTACCTTAATGAAACATTCTTAAAAAACATTCTTCAGAAATTCAAGTTTATTTTCTAAAACATAAGTTGTGAGTTTTGAGTGTGGGTATATGAATGAGGATTTTTTTAAAGGTAGCATTGGTTTATAGCATTATGTCTGGTTTAAAGTTATGAGATCTCACCTTCAGATATGAACTATCACGTATGTTCTAACTTTGACATGATTCCCACTCACTTTTGTAGTGGATATATCTTAAAACTAATAGAATATCAGGACCCAGAAAGTCTACAAAATGATGCTTGATGAATACTATGAGGGACATAAGTAAGTATTCTGAAATGAACAAACAAAGCTGAACAAATGCTAACAAAGAAATGTTCACATAAATTTGACACTATTAGTTACAAATGAAATATCAATACATTTATAATCTGTAAAGTGAAATGAAATTTAAAATATGTAGCTGAAAACTACAAAAATTTCTATTTTTAAGGAAAAGTCATTATTACTAATATTAACTGATAATTCTATATGCACCTATACAATTCTAAATATAACAAGTCTAAAATATACATGATATGTATTGAATAATTCTGTTTAGTTTAATATCAACACAGGCATAAAATTAGCTAGAATGAAATAAAATGTCAGAAACACCAAAGGAGTATGAAGAATTCTGAGAAACATGATAGAGATAAATGTAGAATTTCATTTTTCCTGTCTTAGCTACATCTGAAATGATAAAATAATAGAAATGTGAGCAGAAATAGAAACAATACTTAGGGAAATTCTTTCATTTCGATGGGAGGCAGCACCCATGGCACTTTGGAAAGGCTAAAGGATCATGGCTGCTCTCTCAGCCCTCACAAAGTGATCTGTGGCATCAGAGGAGGGAATTCTGAAAGACCCCACTTATTTGGTGGTTCTAGGTATCATGCTGAATAACTAGGGACCACAGAAGCACACAGAGCACTTAATAAACCCAGAATGCTTTTCTCTTTTGTTTGGTTTGTTTTATATAGTACAAAAAGTCAATTGTAATGTATTCTAATTTAAAAAGTAAAATTACAGAGATTCTGTAGACATGGATGTTTTAAAACGATTTTGGACAGTTTTGAACTGGTCTTTCATACAAAAGTAAAGATGATCTATTCTGAAAGTCTATACTTATTTTAATTTCTAATGATACTAATTTAATTCCCATAATTATTTTTAATTAAGTAAACTTTGTTTTATATCAATATATAAATACCAGGAGAAATACATCATAGTTTGACCTGCTATATACTGTAATATATTCACAACTAAAAGTCTAATTTCCACAGTTTACCTTTATAAAATACACTAAAAAATAATAAAAAAGAAAAATGTTTTGCCACTCTAAATAAAACATCCGTGGGACTGGAATTTTTCATGTGATAGTTAGCTTCATAAAAGCAGTAATTCACTTTCAATTTCATTAGGATGACTGAAACAATGTTAATTCTAGCCATCACCTTAGTACCAGAAGGGAACAAACTGAAAAATAAAAAGCAAATACAGGCACCTGGTACCCAGTACCAGGTTGTTGGATTTTTTTTTTCTTTTAATTCAGAGAAAATATATTATGTGCAGATTTAAATTTCTAGTTACTTAGGATCTCATCAAGTATGGCTTGAACTTGACCCAGAATTTGTTTGCATAATCTATTCATGTAATAGTGGTATATTATCTGTGGAGCAATTTATTTTAGACATCCTTCATGTGAATTGTTTTACAACATAGCAAAGAATGGTTAGTTTTTGAAGCAACTTAATAAGCAAAGCATGATATAAACCTGGTCTCTTAAATACTTTAAGTGTCATAATTGAAATTTTCATCAAGGCGTTTGTTAATTATGAAAGGTGTTTGAGACAATTTAGAAAAACAAGTGATATTCAAGTCTGTGGTCTGTACAAAGTTTATGCATAAAATAAAAAACTGGCAGAACTGGTAGCTTTTGATTTATGTTCCTAAAGCAGAGTTCTTTTGGTTTCTCTTTCCTCTGTCTGCTGATCCAGCTCCTTTTAGCTGGTTTTGTACTAAGGTTATATTAGAGTTGCCTTTCCTCTAAGAGAGTTGGAATTTTTAAAAGAAACTTAGATCTCCCTGAGCCTACAAAAAAAATATTGTTTGAATCATTTACATTTGCTTTCCAAAATATTGTATCTATTTCACAATATTTTCTCTAAAAAGACAAAATTTCCAGGGAGTATATGGTCTAATACTGCACTTGTATAGTTATGGATGCACACTCTTTCCTGATTTGCCTCCAATTTTTGAAAGCATCCATATTTCATGAAGATACTAATGAAAGTTAAATGATAAAGTTGTCTCAAATCAGTTCACAGCACATACCCAAGTAGAAGATTTTCTTTTCTTTGAGTAATGAAGGGCATGAAAAGGCAGTATACCCACTATTTTATATGTTTTATTTTAGATTCCGAAAATGATGCTCAAACATACATCTATGCAGACACACATGATAGCATACAGCTAGGAAAATATTCTGTAACATAGAACATAGTGCAGAAGGAGATAAAGAAGACAGCTAATGAAAAATAATTGCTAAAAGAACTGAAATAAATTATAGCTTCCCCATTTTGTATAAAAATTGAATAAATGTCTGAAATAAAACATGAAATATCATTTTAGGAAGTGATTGAAGTGGAAAATACACTAGCAGTAGAAAATGTAGTGTGGTGTCTATGTTTTCCTTTTAAACCCCTGTACTCCTGTTAAAGATCCCAAACCCATGGTATTAGGAGTGCTGGACCATTCGAGACAAGGTCCACCCATCTGTAACTGCACTGATTGGTCCAGGGATAAGCATGTCAGCAAAACAAGGCCTAAAAAAGAAAAAGTCCTTGAATTTGTTCTTGCAGAAACTGGCAATGAAACGCTAGCTTTCATTTCTTGGATTCCTGAGGCTCAATGGACATGAGCCTGGAAATATCTGTAACCATAGATTCAATCTCCCTTAGCAGCTGGCCTGAAAGAATCCAGCCAACATGCAAAGAGAAACACATACAAAAGGAAGAGAAAGTCTTAAAGATATTCAAGTTTTATGAACCTCAAAGTTAGTTTCATCTTCTCCACAATAGCAGAATTCAATACAAATATTACCTTCCCTCATGTTAGTGTGTAGATTCCCATCCATCACAAACTTGACAAATACAGTTGGAGAGAGACTCCTTCACCAGGAAATGGGACTGCACTGCGTCCAGGAGATTGGGAAACAAGGTTCTCTCACAAGCTAAGATGATGTTATATAGGGTGAATTGCATCATCCCCAATTCATACATTGAACTGTCAAAACCCAGTACCTACTAAAGTCAGGTCATTGTACTACCAAACAACCTCAAAGAAAACGGAATGAGCTGTGTACCTTACAGATGATTCAAGAGAGAAAGAGAAACGGAGACAATGAGAGACAACAAACAGAGAAAGAGAGAGAGAGACAGAGAGAAGAGAATTAATTGGCCAATACATCCTACCAGTTTTGCTGTCCAAGCTGCATGCCAGGTGAACCCTGAAGAAAGGGAAAACCAATACAGCCTGAAGGACCACACAGAGTCTTTGGTTTTATACCAAATATGGCTGCTTACCTTCACCCTTCCCAGCAATCCCAACCCACCCCCACCTTGAACAAGTCAAGAGTCATGGCAGATTTATTATATCATGGTAGTTGTAATCCTTGGCCCTAGGATCTCCTTGGCATGCAGATGAGGACAGAGTCCTTAAATGGCAATGAATGGAGTTCAGGTGGGACATACTAATGACCAACAATTCTACTATGTTAATATGTACAGACCTTAAACGAAGAGGAAATTTGGACACAAACACACAAAAAATGGAATGTGGTGTAGAGAGAGAGGGAGAAGGCCAAGGAGAGGTCTGAAATATCCTTTCTTACAGACGTTAAAAAGATCACACCTTTCTGATACTTTGAATTCAGAGTTCCAAGTCCCAGAACTGTGAAAAGTTGCGTTTGTCTTACTTAAGGCATGGTTTGTGATATTTTTCATGGCAGCCCTCATGGCAGCCCTGACAAACAGATACAGATGCTACAAATTCAAGTCCCCAAAGCATGCCCAGCTATTAAAATTGTTCTTAAATTACCCTCCTATATTCTTGTTGAGTAATTGATTTGGAGAATAGTGATCAGAAATTGAAGGAGATTATTTACTTTTTTCTGCTTTAGGCAAAAATACTGCCAGTTGGAAATAAGTAAAAATTTTTAAAAATGACTTTTCTGGAAACAGAGAAGACAAAACAAAGCAGATAAGCAACAGAGTAGAGGCAGGATAGCAGCCTGGCCCAAGGGTGGACCAAGGAGGAATGGCTGGCCATTCTGGTCACTTAGTCATGACTCCAGAAACTTAATGTGCAATGGGGAAGTTCTTGACTCTAGAGGATTTCTGGCAGTGTATTAGTTCTGGAAGTTGACAGTCAGTCAATTAATATTTTAAAGTCTTGCATTGCCAAAGAAACACCTTGGGATTCCTCAGCAGTTCAAGAAATTCTCAGGCCTTTCATTTATTCAATTAAAGGGGAGAAGCCAAAGCCTGTCAGTCTAATAGGGCAGTTTTTCTGAGTTAACAAAAAGGGTTGGGATCTTTAATTAGACTCTTATTGATCAAAAATCTTATCTAAGATTTATCTTGATGGTAATTTCAGGTATCCAAGCAATGAAGAGGTTCTAGTGAAGAGTACTAAATATGATTCTCTCATTGGGTTTCTCTTTGTCTCTCTCTGTCTCTCTGTCTCTCTGTCTCTCTCTCTCTCTCTCTCTCTCTCTCTCTCTCTCACACACACACACACACATACATAACATATGCATGCAAGCTATTCAGCAGGAAACCATGGACCAATTCTCTAATGTTTATAGTCTGTCATCTCACCTATCAGGGGCAGTTATGGTATGAAAAAGTGTTGTACAGCCTCTACTCATCACCTTGTTTGTATGGAAGTTTTCTGGAATCTGTGCCAGAATTCCATAGATCCCATCCCCCCCCACAGTTCGCTATAAGCACTTCTGGGTCAAGGTGTTCTGCTGACAGTGTTTCTTATCATATTGTCATAAGTTTATTGACCAAAAGGTATGGGTTTTATTAAGGGATTAATTCTGATGATTTGCTTGCTTGCTTGCATTGTGGGCATCTTTCAATCACCATGGATGCTTAAGCAAAGAAGGAATGAATGCAAGGAATTTTGTTTCATCTGTGTTCTTCTCAGACGCAATGGCCCTTTAGAGAGGATAGAAGACAAGGATGAAAGGAAATATATTCTTTGACGTAATCCTGGGAAGTTTAGAAAATATCACTCCTTCCTTCCGTTCTCAATAAAGGGCATCAATTCTTTCCACACCTGGCCTGCAGCACAGGTGAAACTTGAGATGGTGACTTTTATGCATAATTTCACTTCCTTGTGCTAAATTTTGAGAATTTATGCAACTTTTATTCAATGCTAACTATATTAAAGGTATTAAGCTTATCATACAGCACTTAAATTTCATGATTTATACAGTGACAAATACAGCTCTGACTAAAAAAGTATACACAAAAGAAATGTACCCTGGGATAGAATGTGATGAAACTGGATATCATTAAGGTTTTCTTCTTTTTGTGATAACTTGTGAATTTTATGTGGAATAACAGCTCAGTGTCAGACTAAAAAGAGCTGGAACTATGTTTATTACAAGTTTTGATTTAAGTGTGCATGTGTGTGTATGTGTGTGTGTGTGAGTTGTGTCTGCACGGGTACACGGAACCAAGAAAAAAAAGTTAGGGCTATTGCCGCGATCTGCTACCTCCATCTGTTAAAAGAGGTTTTTGAAACATCAGAGAATGTGACCTTGGAGTTGAAGTTGGGCAATCAAAGTCTCCTGGAGCCCTTCCCTGTATTGGAAAGTGCATTCTTCCCACTCTTCCCCAATCCCAAGAAGACACTTTTCTCTAGGTGAGAGGCTCCCTATTTTCTCACTAATTTATGAAAAATGGGGGAAGGCAATCTTTGCTTCAAGACACAGAAATCCAACACAAAATAACTTAAACAATAATCAGTTCATTTTATAGTGTTTGCGATATGCCAGACTCCTCAGTGATTTATCTTATATTGAAGCATTTATCCTCATGACATCCCCATGGGGTGTATACCAATTGTGAAGGGTTTTTGATGTATCAGTGTTGCTAAGCTATAGTCTAGTTATTTAGTCAAATGCTCACCTAGGTGTTGCTATGATATTTCACAGGTTTGATTCATAGCTATCTGACTTTAGAAATATTGTCTTAGTAATATGCTTGGGTCTGATTCAATCAGTTGAATATTTGGAGAACAGAGGTGAGACTTCTCTGAGAGAATTTTGTTTTCTGTAGACAGCAGCCTCACCTGAAAGCTGAGAGGTGCATGATATCCTCCTGGGTTGCCTGCTTGTGGACAGGTGCTCTCCAAACATCACAGCTCTGTAAAAAATTCCCTGCAACATCGGTAGTCCATCGGTTCTGTCTAGTTCACCTAACTGATATGGTTTTGTTGCTAGAAAAATAGACTCTTAAAGATCATCTTCCTGAATCAGTTCCATGTTTTACTGAATAAGCTTTATAATTTTAGATTTACAAGTGTTAGAGATTCTACTGCCAGTGCTAAAGAGGACACTGATCATTTAGGATCAGGAAATATAAATTAACAAACTCTTATTATTGGACACTTCTAACCAAACACCCATAGAAAGTAGGATTCTGGATGACAATGTAATTACTACCTTAGAACATTTTAGTCAAATTAAGGAGTATAATGGGATTAGCTTATTGTTCCCCGCTGGTCTACATAATGTAGACAAAGAAAATGAAGGGCAGAGGGCTTCAAATTCTCAATTCAAGTTATGTATAAATCACCTAAAACCTTCATTACCTCCCTGAAAGAAATCCTTTTCTCCTATATCCGCAGGGGCTTACTTTCTGTAAACCAAACCCAGAGCCTCATTCTTTGAGTGACAGAATTACAACACAAAATGAATACCTAACTTTGCAGAGTGTGTTTTATTAAAGTCAGTATGTCCAGTGGGAAGGAAAGGGGTCCAGATGTCTAAAATGAGCACATATGTAAATAGCCCAGTGAGTTGAAGACACTGACACCTTAAATTCTGATGAGTCTTATTTTCCATTTAAAGGCTCTTCCACACTACCTTTGCCCAGAACACATGAAATGGCTTCTCTAGAGGTGTTTTCCTTTCTGCTAATTCTCTTTAGGGCTCACTCTCACCATCCTTCTGTACTTTTATACCTATAAATATACTTCTAGACCTAGAAATATACTTAATACTTAAAATATACTCACACCAAAAAGTGAGATACAAAGGTGTACTATGAAAACTATGTTATAGATCATGAAATTTGCATGTTATTTTTTATTTATGCAGGTAGAAATCCTGGAAGCACATGTGCAAATGAATATTAGGGCTGTAGGATTATATTAATAGGAAAGTTACATAACTAGGCCAAAATTACTGATTAGGATCCCTTAGCAGTGATTCGAGGTGTTTACTGGGTTGGGAAAGTCAAGAATCCAAAGATAGCCTTACTTAAATGAGCTAAACCATCAAAACTGCTTGTGCATACAATAGAGAAAGGTATTCAAAGTCTTAAGGAAATTGAAATGCTAGAGAGAACATATCATATAGAAACGTGTGCTATGCCTGCTCATGAGTGACATGAGAAGCTGCTAGATTTTAAATTTCAGACTCTACAAGAGATTTAACCTGCACTATAAGCTGTTTTCAGTTGGATCTCATGATTCAGGTGATTCAACAGTGCTTGAAATATCAGTGGCAGACAGGTATGATGCTTGGAGTCTTTGGCAGAAGGTTCCAAGAGTCTTATGGATGAACAACAGCACAGACTCAGAATTGTGAAAAATCAACTACTCTGTTTTTGAGAAAGAGCTTTTGTTTGCCACTGGGACTGAACAGAAAGCAAATGAATATGATGCACCACTAAGTTACCATCATCAATGAGGTTTGTTTGGTTCACCAAGGTGATTATGCTTTATATTATTAAATTAAAATGTAATATGCAAGATTGGGTGCAATAGGACTGATTGCACAAGTGGTTAACATAAAGAAGTGGTCCAAATCAATATGGCTCCTATTTTTGGTATTTGTCTCCTATCCTCACTTATGATCTTATGAGAACTTTCCTCTGATTGCTGATCAAGGAAGTGAAATAAAACCCTGAATAACAGGATTTTCTACATGAGAGTGACATCACTTCAAAGTGACATCTAGAGCTCAACTCTTCTTCAGATACCAAGAAAGACTTCACTGAAAGAAAATACTCTCAAAGCAATCAGCAAGCTGTGCAAGCAGTTCTTCCTTTCTTCTGTAAGGACAATTAAAAAGAGTAAGAAATGACATGATTTATAGGTGACTACAATGGTTTTTTTGCTCAGCGAGTTGGAGGGAAATGATTGAATAGCAGTAACAATAAAATTTTGAGGAAAGGTATATGGATGACTGTGCCTAGGTAAAGAATATAGATACTTTTGCTTTTAATAATGTTCATCAAAGGTACCTGGTAGAAGACAATGTTAAAAATCAATTGGGTATAATGAACCGTTGGGAGAGTACTAGTAATCTACTACTATTAGTCATCCCTTTCCCTAGCTCTCTAGGCATTACCCAATATGTTCATCTGCAAAGTGGCCAGGTGTTTGGCATTGAAGCTTTATAAGCACTCCAACAACATGGACTTTGCTCAAAAAGACTGACAGTTATATCACTAAGAGTCCTTTCTTCCAGTAACCCAATCAACAAAAGACCTTCATATGACACTTTCCACTTTATTGCTTGACCTTGCCAGATATTGACTACATTGGGCCATTTGCATTGTGCAAAGGGCAACACCATATTATTACTGTACTATACACTCTTAGATATTAGTTTACCTTCACGGATGCAATACTTTCAACAAATACAACTATCCATGAATTTACAAAATGCCTCATCCATTCTCATGGTATTTTATTTAATATTAAATCAGATTAAGGAATTCAATTTACAACAAAAGGCAGCAATATTTGGGCCAATAGCTAAACAACTGTCCAACCTTACATTCCTCCCAATATCCTACAGCAGCCAATTTCACAGAATAGTGAAATAACTTTTTTTTTGAAAACTCAGTTATTACTAATAAAGTGGCTGCATACTAACGACTTAGTACCGTATCCTAGACGATACTGAGTATGTTCTGAATCAGTACCATTATAATGCCATTTCTTCCATAGTCAATATCTGTGAATCTAAGAATCAAAAGGTAGAGATGATAGTGACACTACTCCCTATTACTAGCTGCAATTTTGACTACACGGAGATATAATGATTCCATTGAACAGAGAGTTCAGCTAGTCACTTTGACTTCTTAAACCCTTGAATCAGTAAAGAAAAAATGTTTCTGTATTGGCTGGAATAATTGTTAAGTGGAAAGTGGGCTACAAAGAGACAATATAAGCTAAAGCAGAAGATGTCTGGAAAAATGGGAACTCTCTTAGGATATATTTAATACTATCGCGTCCTCTGCTAAAGGTCTATAAAAGCTACAATCATCCAATTTTAGCAGGACTGTCAATTTCCCAAATACCTCAGAAATAAAAGCTCCAGGTAATCCCACAAAGAGCTATAGCCAATGTAGGTGTTTAATGAGTACAAGGGGTATATAAAGCATAGTGAATCCTTGCTTTTAATAAAGGTTACTTTTTCCTACATCTTCTAAACTATTTTTTAAAATAAAGGAAATTTGAATTAAAGAAATCAAGTAGTTAGCTAAAAATCATGAGTAGTATTTTTCAGAATGCATAGCAAGAATTACTAATCTTAGTAATGACAAAACATACTTCTTTTCATTTAAAAAAGACAGGTGTATAAAATGAGAATCATAGCAAATAAACATAGTGATGGATAAGTAAAGGTTTAAAGAAAAGAAGATTTCAAGTGTGTTCATATTGCTGTTAGCTATGTATTAGCGTTAAGAATTGGTCAATTATGCTATAAATGAAAAAGCCTGTAGAAACCACTAACAATGCAATTCAGCCCGTGTTTTGTCACAATAATCAAAGCATGAACTTCTATGATGGATGGATTTAAGTGTGAGGACAGACACCAAATTAAAGGAACCCCTGCAGAGACCAGAGTCAGACACCGAAGTTTCACACATTACTGATTATATGAATAACTCAGAGCAAGGAATTTTTAGAGAATTAGCAAATAATTAGGTATTGAGGCTTTTAAACTTCCAAAAGCCAAAGCATCCTGCTGCCTTCTATCAGAACAGCTGACAGAGACTCCGGGGTTTATTACACTTCTGTGATTCAGTAAATGAGCACAGTGTTGAGGGTAATGACTTCAAGAATGGGGAAAATGGCTGAGATGTAGTTTTCAAAGGCAACTGTGAGATTATTAGCAAGGAATGGCTTTCCTAGGTTTTAAACTAGTCATAAAAAAATTTACTGTAGAAATTGTATAGGTCTATCAAGAAAATTATGCTCTAGAGTTATGCCAGGAGTATTTTTCACTTAATATGAATCAACATTTTCTAAAATTTATATGAATGTTCAATACATACACATTCTGGTTCATATCTATACCTGTATTTGTATGCTTGTCTATCTATCTATCTATCTGTCTGTCTGTCTGTCTGTCTGTCTGTCTTTATATTGTGACATACCTTCTCCTGTAGACGTATATAGGCAAATATACAATATATTTAAATGCTTGTACAAAGAATATAAAATAGGATAACATGTAATTGTATGTTAGTATTTCATATTGATGGTCATTAAATAGATATTTATAAATATATTTATGTATATCAAAATATGTATGTGAAATTTGCAACTCAAGAAAAAAAGCAAAAATAGTTTAAAAATACATATTAGTGATCCATAAAATGCACAAATTTCAATGTACACAAAGGATTTACCAAGAAAAAAAAAGGAAATCATAAATACTACTGATAATCAAGAGCATTTGTTGTTGTGAAAAATTTTAAATTTTGGAAAATACTTTGAAGGTTCCTTTAAAGTCATATTTTGCTCTGTGATTCCAGATTCTACCCTTAGGTGTTTATTCAGAAGAAAGAAAGACATATCAACATGAACATTCATATATCTGGTTATGTCTATGCAAAACAATATTTTTTTTTCATTTTCCATAATAGGCAAACACTGAAAGCAACTCATATGCCTATCAGCACAGGTCAATGGATAAAAAAATGTGATATAATTTACTCTGGACTACTTCAGTAACAAAAGTAATAAGTTGTTGATATAATCAACATAAGAGAAAATACTGTTAAGTGACATGAATCTGTACAATTTATTAATTAGTTTTGTCCTGTAATAAGACTAAAAGACTAATTCTGTGATGTAATAAAACTGAAAAACTAAAAAAAGTCTATGGTTCTATTATTAAGTCTGGTAGTCAATGAGAGATACAGGAAGTTGAGCTGTGTGCATGCCTTCTCTTATGTCACCAGGATACAGTTGTTCCTTTATTTGAGGAATTATTGTTTGCTATCTCTGTTTCTCAGTACTGTTTCCATTAGTCAAAACCCATTATCCATGTAGTATCCAGTTCCTGGTAATACTATCTTTACACATTTCTCAAACTAGATGTTCCCTACTAAAACACAATTGCACAACAACTAATTTTGAAAGCTCTTAAAAACTAAGAAACATGTTTTAAGGATTTTAAATATATAAGCTCCTTCACCTTTTGCAATATTTTTGGAAAGCAGGTGCAGTCATATTCCATGTTGCAGATGAGAAGTTTAAGAAAAGTTCTCAAGACCACATAGCCACTGAAAGTCAAAACCTGGACTTCTGACTGCAGCCTGATTTCAGAGTCTGCTTTTCAGCCTTATCCTGTCAGCAATTATTACTTGGTTGACATAGGACTAGTACTGACATAATTAAAAAATTTCAGTCAAAAATTAAGGTTAAAATATTGTATTACTTAAGTGAATATTTATAATGAATGCTTTATTTTTCATTTTATTAAATAGTAATGTGTCCTTGTCGCAAACCCCCAAAGTAACACTCCTATATTCTTGTTCCAAATATCTTTTCTCTGGATTTGTTAAGGTGATGAGAATTATTTACCTCTGCTGATAGTGAGGAAACTAATGTTGAACACCCCTACTAAGAATCATTTGGATACAATTAATATAAATTAAATTGTTCAGACTGACTAAGTAGCATTTCATTCCAGAAACTCAAAGAAATATCCTTTAGTCATTACTAAATCATTTAGCTTTAGAACAGAAATAAAAGAGCATCCAGGCTTTGTGGGCTGTCTTCTCGATTTCACCACCTGCCTTCTTACCAAGGTTTCCTCAAACATTTGGTTTCATATGTCCTTTTTTCCTATGGGACCTTTTTTTTTTTTTTTTTTTTTTGCCACATGTGGAAGATGACTGCCTCACTTATCTTGGGTTCAAACACCCCAAATTCACATAAACTCAACTTGAATTATACGACTGTGTGATTCTTTTTAACCAATGTCTCTGTAATCCAGTTAGCTATAGCGAGGTAAGTAGTGACAAAATAAAGCATGGCTTCCTAGAATTACCCAGAGGGTCTAAGAGAATTAATACCCAACCCTGGAAAAGACTTACTGCTACTGACTTGTTTCAACATTCTGAAGGAATAGTTTTCATAGAAAATCTACAATAAAGTGTCAAAATTGTAATTACAGACAATTTCAGAACTCTGTGTCAACTAATATAC
This sequence comes from Uropsilus gracilis, assembly GCA_004024945.1. Taxonomy (NCBI): domain Eukaryota; kingdom Metazoa; phylum Chordata; class Mammalia; order Eulipotyphla; family Talpidae; genus Uropsilus; species Uropsilus gracilis. Next base: position 26,384 of record PVHY01006478.1, on the reverse strand, counting down.
TACTGTGCTCAGTACATACAGAAAATGGGGTATGTGTTCATATTCATTCAAAGAAAGCAAATTTTTAAAAATTCAACAGATATTTACTTACATTGGTTATTTACTTTGCTTTCGGTATGAATTCAAAAGTTTATGGATTAATCTAAATGAACATTTAAAGGGTAATGCCCACTGCATAAGTAAAATGTTGTGTTATATTTTAACATGCATTTTCTCATTCTTAACAAGAACAAAGGACAAACATTTGTACCCATTACCTCACTAGATTAGCAAATACTATGGTCAGTCAAATACTTCATTTCAGAACATCACTCAAATTAAGTAAATGTACACATAGAAGAGAAACCACTGACCTCCAGATTTCCTATCCTCACCACAAAGCGTGATGGTTGAATTGTCCATCAGAATATATTTTGTAAAAATAGTCAACTAAATAGGAAAAAGAGATAGCAATACAAATAAATCATACAAACAAACCCTCAGATTCTAAAACAAAGCAAATTAATAAATGGCAGATGTAGACATCAGATCTGTCCTGGGCTTCTATCAGTCTGGGAGGAAGGGGGGAAGCCTGTCATGTTCACAAAATAAACAATAGATGGTGCTTGTCTGAGAATGGGAGACAGGGATAATTGAGAGATGTACATAAACGTCTTTAATTATAAGATGAATAAGCTTACTGATTGAATGTATAGCATGATAATATAGTTAAGAATGCTGTGTAGTAAAACTGATATTTTGCAACAGAATTGACCTTCAGAATTCTCATCACACACACACACACACACACACACACACACACACACACACACACAGAGAAAGGTAACTGTGGGAAAGGGAGGGTATGTTAGTTAACCTGAATGTGATAATCATTCACAAGTAGATGCCTGTTAAATATTCACATTATACACCTTTAAAATATGCAATTGTATCTGTTACACCTTGATAAAGCTGAAAAAACAATATAATAGCATAGCTGGAAAAAATACATAATTTTAATCCCCATCTCCATGAAGTAAATATATGTAAATGTGAAAAAGTGAAAACTTTTTCTGTTCTAAAAACCTGTTTATTAACTCATGAATTTTCACATTCTAAATAGTAAAATATTTTAAAATCATATTATTTGCATTTTATAGAAGAGGAAAACAAATGCAGAAACTAGAACATAGTTGCATAACTAGTAATTGTCAAAACTCAGATGCCATGCTATACCCCTCATTTATTATTTACATGAATATATTTAACAAAATGCAGAATAATTAGAGTACATTTTAAGTAGCTAAGACTCGATGGCTTTATTATAGGAACAAATGTCTTATCTTTGCTAATTGCTTAGCTGTGCTTTAGCTGTAATTGAACAATTCTTTTTAGATTTAAACATATCCAGAAGAAACCTTTTAGCAATATTATGAGTATTTCATTTTTAAAATTTAGCAATAATTATAGTCAGCTAAGTTAGAGACCAGTTTTATTTCTTCACATAAGGACTGATTTTTTTTTAACAGCTACATGTAACTTTTGTACCTGCATCTCCTATTTGAAAATAAAATGTTGTCTTTCTATTATAACTAAACAATATGAATAGCTTGTTGAGATAAGTAAACTTGATTGACTATCTTTTACATTTAATAAATCAGTTTTTAAGGTGGGAATATGCATGTCATACTAGCTATCTAAGGGCATAAGAAATAATTAGATTTAGTTGTAAAGCATTTTTTATAATTACACAAACACATATATGTCAAAACATGATAGAAAAAAATTAGATCACAATAATAGAAATGACATAATAAAACATTGCATTAATATTTTTATTAATTTCAATATCATGGAATGGAACTGGAAGTTGAATATAGGAAACGTGTTTTTAAATGAAGCATATGCCTGACTAAATATCAGATTTGATAGAATATGGTGGTTGCATATAGGGCTTGTCCTGCTTCTTGTTTTTCTGAAAATTGAAATATTTAATAATTTATAAAAGAAATGAAGAAGTAATTATATGTATATAATATGTATGAGATGACATTCACTACACTTATTGTAATATTTATCTACAGTTTCCACTAACCTTTTGTCTGATGATTTTATTTAAATTGAAGTTGAAGAAAACTAGTTCAAGACAAAATGATTCTTGTTCGACTAGTCCTTTCATTTCCATTCACTTATCTAAAAGTCGGTTCATTTTAAAGGGTTAAGGACTTGATATGGATTCTACATGTCACCTTTTGCCCTTTCTATAGATTTTTTTTTACCTTTGTAATTCATTCCACATTGATAGGGCAAAACTATTCCAATATAACAATTTTCAAATGGACATCAATGTATTTCAATGTATCAATTTTCAACTGAATGCTCAGATTGTTCTAGATACTATGTTTGGTGATTTTCTCATATAACTTCACATGTATTTTTAAAAATCAATGAAAGATAAATGACAGTCAAACATCAATATTTAGTGCTTTTCATTGACTTTGAAATGACTTAAGCTACAAGAACAATATGAAAACCAAAATCTTATTGAATACTTTCAGGTCAGATAGGAGAAACAGGAAAATAAAATGAGAAGTGATTAAAATCTTTACATTTTTAAAAAATATTTGGTGGTAGAGCGTCAAAATGGAAAAGGTAAAAGATATACAAATAAATAATGAACTTAGTATATAATATACTCACAGAAACTGAACTCAGTTCTGCTAATCTGAAATACTGTTTTTAATGATATACAGAAAATACCCATTGGCATTAAAGTGAGCCATTTAAGAGAATTTGATATCAGAAATTCAATCTTAATTGAGATGAGACTTTTAGATTGTAAGAACTTTTAGTGAACTATAAGAGAAGTTCCTATAATCATCTTTTTCCTATTTAAATGAAATTGCACCATTTCATATTGAGATGTCAGTTTGCCCAACTCATTAAGTACATTGCAAACTGCTAATAGTCTTCTTTTTAATTAAGGTTTCCTATCTTTGGAAGATTAAGAGTTCGTAGAGAGCATACCCACAGGAAATTGTCTATTCGTATTATGTAGGACCAAAGCCTACATTTATTACTGGAATGAATTTTTTAGAAAAGTTTTCTAAAAAATGTATTTTAACCCATTCATATCATAGCATCTTTTAGAATTCTTCTTTGAAGTTACCTAATTCAGGAGTTTTATATTGTTTCCAAACCTCCTACCACAGAAGCAACCTTATGCTTTGTCCATTTCATTCAGCTAAACTGTGACAACAAACAAATGTTTGGGGAAAAAAGAAAAGAAATTCAAAGAAAATATTAATTACTTTGCATTTTACTGATTAAATTCTTACAAAAATTCTATTAGCTAGATACTATTTTTATTTACATTTTATAAAGTGAGAAGCATACTTGTCACATACATTGTGACATTGCTGTTAAAGTGGAGTCAAAAGCACAAACTAGACTTTGGTTTTCCCAGAGCTGCTCTATGATTTAATGCTACACCTTACTGTCTTCTTTAATTCATTATTATTTTAGCAAGCCTATGTCTAAAGGTCCTGATAATGTTTAAGGCTCGTGGTCGAAAAATATTAAGAATCACCTGTAAATCTGGTTCTTTCTATATAAGAACTGTAACTGTACGATAGTTTAACAATAACATGATCAAGAAACTAAAATTAATATCAGCAAAATGAGAGTGAATATTGTGGCTTCTGAATCTCTGACCCTGAGCTTGATACAATGACCTATACACAATAATACATAGGTGTTTTGCCCAAGGGTGTAAAAGTTGAGTAGAGAGAAATTACTAACAAACTCAAAATGAGAATGTTTTATGTTAAAAGGTGGCATTATCAAATGAATATCAAGAAAGATTGATGAAATATCATATATTAAAGGAGGCTAAATAAAATTGACACTGAAAGTCAATACTTAAACTTAGACTCACGCCAGTAATATGACTACAAAGAATATTAATTGACTAATTGACAAAATTCGAATATGGAGAGCAGTTTATGTAATAGCAACCAGAAGACAAAGTAACTAACATCAGCTATAGAGAGGTGATCCAGGCCTGTGTGATTGACCCCACTGAACACAGTCCATGCCAAGGCTTGATAAAAGAAATTTATTCTGAATAAATATGAAATCTTTAGATTATAAGAACTATACTATAAAATGATGTATAAATAAATATGTTATAACATCATTTTTATAGATATTTAAAAGAGAGCAAAATGATTTGTTAACCTTTTGTAAGTCTTTTCATTATACAATTTGCATAAATAACACACCTTCACAAAGTATAAAATTATTATGATATTCAAATATTTGAAAGTTATCTGTGTTCATAGGAATATTAGTATTAGATAAACACAGATTGGAGCCAATATCCTATAATGAGAAGATGGCAAATAGCTGTTGCTATAACATTGCTTTTAAAATATTTCACTTTTGCTGCTACCCCTTGCCCATGATGCAACTTAACAATGGAACTATGACTTAATGCATTTTACTTTTTGGTTTTGATCCTACTCACTCCTGGGACATATTGAATAAAGTTTTCAGACTACAAGACTAATGTTCCTCAACTGACATACTATTCAAAAAATAAAGGAAGATCTTAAACTAGGAGATTCTGTTCTTGAAGAATGTATAAGGCTAGTTCTATTTAGAATTAATAAGCTGCCCAAGGTCAGTATCATCCTAATCTTTTTCTCAAGTTCTTAATCCCTTATATTTGAAAAGCCATATCTTTCAAAAGTTATGATATCTATTTATATTCCAGATATTACAAGATATTCACATTTGACTATCATTCTCACAAAATAGGCTTGAGAATCCTTGTGATAAAAAGTAACAAATGTCTTTAAAGACATCCCTGAATTCATAGAAAATGTCTTTAATTTATTCTTAGAACAGGCACAGCTACTCCTCAAGAAGGTATTCAAAGAGCGGGTAAATTGTGACATTGCCAATCTGCCAGGAAAGAAATATGAATTGTTCATGAAAATGAGTTAGTGTCTATCATATGATCAATGGAATTCTCAAAATATTTGATTTAATCATTAAATACTTTTTGGTTTAATACATGTTCATAGGGATGAAATAAATGATGCTATTTTGTGGAAGATAGTGTTCATTGTCAAGAAATAATGAATAAGATTCAAACAGAAAGTCATGGACATTTTTCCTGCCCAGACAGCAAAATAAAAGGAAAGAACAAATTGAAGATTAAAAGACCTCAGCTCTTGTAACAGAACTGAAAGATAATTTCAGATAGCATTGTATAATCAGTTAACCATTTCTTTCTTTAGTGGTGAATAAAAGTAAAATTGCAGGATTGAAAATTAAAAATAAGGGGATGGTTCAAATATTAAGAGAGTCCAAGAATGGAACATTTCTTAAAATAAAACACAGTATTTGATAATGTTTATAAATATTGTGTGTGTGTATGTGTATGTATATGTGCTCATCAATTACTGTATGAACTCATGCTTTCTCCCGGAAATATTATGTAATAACTCCTCCTTTCATTAGATTATTACTATCAATTCTCTGTTATTTGAAACCATTATTTTATCCTTTTAGTATAGAGGGACATATAAAATATAGATAAGACACTTTCTGCTTATTATAATTCAGTATTTTTCAACTAGCCCATTTTATTTTCTCAAGTTCCTTATGCATGATTCACCTAACCTCCAATCTTTTTATGTCGGTGAGTCACTTATAGCTTCCCTTAAGGCTCCCTTTCTTTTCTGCATCTGAATTAGAATACCTCTAAATGGAATTTTAGAGTCATAGCCCTAAAAATAAACTAGAAAGATTTTATCTTAAAGCTTTTGGGCAAAGGAGTATACCCCTTATTTTCAATGACCCTGAGATTGTTTTCCTTGAATCTCTTGTTAATTTATGAAGGTGTTTGTATTGTTTCCATGTCATTCAAATTAGGAAAAATTTCAAAAACTTGCAAACATATTTGCAAAATTCATAAATATTAACATCATAAGTGAGTTTTGTCCTTAAATATGTGCATTTTTATAACTTTCTTCAAACTATATTCTTGACAAAATTCTATATAACTGACAGTTTATAATGGTGTTCTAGAGATTAAAAATGAGTTGATAAAATAAAAAGGGATGAATCTAGTCTCTAAGAAACTAATTCAAATGAAAAATCTAACATTTCAAAAGATAACCCACAAAATTAGATTTTAAGGAAATTTCAACATGTATTTATAAGAAAAGCAAAAAATTATGAATGATGAACTCTTTCTCTGTAGTGCAAATGATTTGAATATTTTATACAATAATCTGTCATTAAATTTTCTTTGGCCTTGAACAACATCTTTCTGGCCTACCTGACAGTCTGATTAAAGCTTCCAGAATGCATATTTGCTGGTGTCCTGCATCAAAATTTCTTGGTCTAAATTCATGAATATCAGTAGTGCAGAACTCTAGATAGAGCATATAAATTATTTTTTGTATTTATTAAAAAAAGATGAAATAATATCAATATTTTTCACATTTTTTAAATGATGTAAAGGTTTTATCTTCTCTAAATATGTAGAAATAAAAATCTTATCAAAGGGTTAATGTATAATCTTGTTAGAACTAATTCCTGCAGGGTATAATCTATTTCCTTTTTATCATTTTCTATTGACATGTTAATGGTAAACTAACGATATGCCATTATAGATTATTCTTAACAATTAGCACTAAATTCATTAATGCAGTTCTTTCACACACAATTTCCTACTCAATTTTAGATTATTCAAAGAACTGTAACATATAAGTCTACATCATTTCAGCTCAGTAGTGAATTGTTATTCTTTGTTTGATATTAGCTGAGCATTTTAATGAAGAAATAACCTACCAGATACAGTAGTCTGTTGACAGTGGAGGCAACATCATCTTTCTTTTTTTCTTTAAATTGATTTCAAATTTTAAAGAACTACATGAAAAATCTCTTTCATATCTCAGTGATGGAGAGAACAATTCATAGTTTCATATGTTGTTTTCTTAAGAAAATGAACACATCTCGAGTTTCTTTTCATTCTTACTAGGAAGCTTAGGCCAAAAGTGTTACTTCTGATAATTATATTCAATGGAATAGATATATTTAATCTAGCTTTGCTTAACTTTTCTATCACTGTTTTTCCCCATGCTTAAGCTTTCAAGTTGCTAAATCTTGCTAATTCTTGCGTATTATAGGAAATCATCTCTTTTCTTCTTTTGGAGAGTATAGGTGCTTTATTAGTTAGGTTTAAGGAGTACTGATTAGATTAAAAACTGCCAAAAGTGTTCTGGACATATGTAGTTTTCTTTGCACTTCCACACTCCACACTTTTAACTATAAAACTTTTTCCCAGTGATCATTCCGAGTGGATACACTTCCTGACTCATTTTGAAGCAGAACTAGGATAAGGAAACCCAAACAGCAGCATGAAATCTGTTACTTGAGCACTTGTGCTGAACCAGACATATGTTTCATTTTATGACCATTCTCACAGTAAGTTCTGAGTGTTTTCAATATGATGATGCAATAACTAAATACCCTAAGGTCACAAAAAGTTAATTTATAAAACCAATATATTTGTCTACTATTATTTGATTAATGGAAGTACAAGAGTTACCTTTCAATTATGACTTTTCTTTGAAGAATCCAAAAGGAATTAGCACAATCTCTGCTTTTTAATTACTTCCCTATTTTTTTAATTCTTATTTTATGTGTGCTGCAAACAAAAATCTGACACACAGATGGAGCACTGGTGTTGCATAACAGGGTCTTTCTTCCCACTTGTCCTTCACGTAGTGACCAAGAAATCAAGTCTCAAAGGTAATCACTTTGCACAAACTGAACGGAAATCTGTGTAATAAGGAAATTTCTAGCAAATTAATCAATTAAATTTTCAAACACCTTCACATATTTAACTCAAGGGAGTTTTTAATCTTGAAAATTAGTTTTACCAAGGTTTAAATTATTGTTTTTTATGCATTTAGCACTGTATTTTTAAGTATAACTTTGATGACTACACTAAGGTATTTTAAAAGTTATTATTTTTAATGATTTACTGATGTCTCACATTTGATTTTCAATAGAAATGTGATGATAATTTTTCAAGACAAATCTGCTTTCCTCCTGTTAATCAGTGAAAGTTTTCTCAGTGAGGTTTTATAAAATGATGTTAGACACATGGAGAGCTTATTGCATTTCATGGCATAAATATATATATATGAGATATATATATGAGATATATATATATGAGATAAATTAATCAAGGCCTGGTTGATACCAGGGCACATGATACCCTCTCTGCTCACTATATTGCTGTTTTTGTAAGGCAGTCAGATTCTTGTATATTCTAATTCAACCCATTTAATTCAAGAAATATATTTTCCGGATCGATATAATTTTTAAATTAATAAAGTAAAAATATTAACTATAGCAATTAGATTACTTACCATGAAGATTGTTCTGTATAAAGCTACATGAGTCAAAGGTAATGATATCAACCTTAAAATCCAAAAGGAAAAAATCCCTCCTTACAGCTTTGTGTGTCAGTTTGATTTCAGTTTAGTCTAGTGAATGTGAAGATGGGGAGTTCAATGTCAATAAAGGATATCTCCATTATCTTTAGGAGATCATTTGGAAATACTTACTACCCATTATAAACCTAAATCCCAGTCTGTTTAAGGCTGTCCCTTGACTACTTCTAAATTATTATTTTCTTTTGCAGAGCACAATTCTAATTATGATCACACAGAGTACCCTCTGTTCTCATACTTCTTGGCACACAATTTACTTCCCCAATTAAATTGTCATGCCACTTGATTTTCCTACTATTTTTAATCAATATTTTAAGTCATCACATTACTGCTTTCCTTTGTTACAATTAGAAACTAATTCTATATAATTAGTTCACAACTATAAAAGCACAATACATATTTAAAATTACAAAATTATATAATTGATTTGCTTTACATATTTTCATTAGTTGAATGTTTGCTCTATTTTACTCAATCTATCAAATTAAGTAGCTTAATTACATTGAAAATTAATGCCATTATTATGATATTTACAGTGGAAGAAACAAAATATAGCCAAATACTGATGTTATTGCTTGAATGCTGGTTAAATATTTCAACCCTAGAAAAGGAGATGCTAGTATGTATTTCAGTGTAAATAATCGGTTATCAATTTTAATACCTTTGCTAGAATCAAACTCTTCAATTAAACTTTTACTTTGTTAGTTTTTAGTAATTTACTTATAATCATGTATGAAATCTCAAATCTTATGTTCACGAAAGTAATATATATTCATTACTATGTAAATATTGTTGTAAACAAAGGTGAATATATGCCCCAATAATAATAACATGTTACTGCTAGAATGGAAGAAAAGGTACATTTGATTTAGAACTGCCATTGTAAAGTGTTTCTTTGCTATTTAAAATGCATCACAAACCTTGTATTGTAAACATTCTTCTTTTTTTTTTTTTTTAAGTTAAATAAACCCTTGTCCAGTTTTACAGCACATCAATACTCCTTCACTGTTAGGGGTCGTGTATGGAATGAAGAAGAAATTGAGACGGAAGAGGTTGATAGATATCTGTGAGACTAACCCACAGAATGGAGGATCCTGAGAAACATAACCCAGCCCAACTTAATGAAGTTGAAATGCCACTTACATAACTTAGCAAGGAAATGTTACAATGATGCAATGAGGAAGTAGCAAAGCATGTGTGACACGCAGCAGGCAGGATGTAGGGATGTGTGATAATAAGAAAATTTGCCTGTGGGGGCAACAGCCATTATTAATAGGTCATGTGTCTCTTGGGACATTCCAAGGAGGATAGGAAGCTGTGAGAGATGTGCTATCGACCACCCTCTAGTGTGTCAGAGAGGGTTAGAGAGATAGGAGGTGTTCCCTTTATCTGAAGCTCCATCTCTCTATCTGCTCCCACATTCCACACTTCAGGAATCTTAGGAGACTTAAAAAAAAAATACCACCAAGTAAGATAGGGCAACCATGTACCAGTTTCTGAAAGAGAGGAGGAGCTTAATTTAGACGAGTGCCTTGCCTCATTGCTCTATGACAATAAAGATATAGGAAGTTGGCTTTTTAACAAAAGTCAGTTTGTTAATAACAATACCTATACCGACTACTAGGTACATTTGGGATGCACTGAATTAGCAAATGTTGAATATGAACCCGCTGACTGATGGCACAGAAAACCAATAACCCCACCATTAGTTTTTAAGAAAAGAAATAGTTTCATGCACTATAACCTGCCAAGGAGACTACAGGCAAAGTTCAAGGTATCCCCGAGCTTGCAATACTTTGGGCAAAATTTAAAGGGTTGAGAAATAAAATACAGAAAAAATGCATACTGGGATCAGTTAATATATCCCAAATCATGGCATGAATTGAATGTGCACCCCTGTCTGCACCAAAACTGATTATCCTTCATTTCCAAATGTTCACTCATCATGAGTATGGTATCTGAGTTCCTATTACTATGGTACTTTCCATTTCAGGTATTTGAGAGATCACCTTGAGGACCACAAACTCAGTTCCTGCCCTCAGAAGAGCAATTTGTCAACTTTAAAAAAAAACTGAACATTTTCCCAGTTGAGCTGGATAAGCATATTTTTGTCCTACTGTTTAACTGTAGTTACCCAACTTTTAAATAAATTGTATTAATCATTATGTTGTTTACATATTTATGTATATATGTATGTATATATACATATATTGTTACATTGTATTCCCTGGGATTCTCCCTATCAGCCATGAACCTTCATCTCCACTTTCTTGTGCTCCTCCCTTCCCTGATTTCTCCCTCCCACCATTCTCTCCCTAGCAGCCTGCCAAAACTCCACTGCTAGCTTATTTTGGGTTTTTCCTGGCATTTTGTTTGCTATTCCTATATCCCAATTATAGGTGAGTGCATATGATTTCTGTTTTGTTTTCTTTATTTTTCTTTCTGACTTATTTCTGCTAATATGATTCTCTCTGGGTCCATCCATGTATAGTTACCGAATCTTAGGTAAAACCCTGCTGCTTTTAAGAGATGAGCAAAAATAGAGAGAAGTGGTGGGATGGTAGAACATCATGGTTTCTTTGGTGTTGTCAAGTCTTATTGCTTTCAGACTGTCAGACTTGTTGTAGTTTCTCTTGAGAACATGTGCATAATGGAGTGTATGAAACCCAAATATCAAAAAATGCAAATACCATGGCATTGCATATCACATGCCAGAGTAAAGTTTAGTCAAGGATCAATCCATTTCTTTTCCCTTTCAATTTTGTGGTGAGATACTATAAGTTTGTGGGAAACTTTGTTTTTAACAATTCTCCAATAAATGTACATAATTTTATACACCAAAGCTCCCCTCTGCTTCGGAAATTCAAAAATAAGAAATAGAAAATGCACATTTAAATTAAATTCTTGTTGAACAAGAAGATATATCTCTTAGAAAACTTAAAGTCTCAAGGATTTAATATAAAATTTAATAATGTATATTTTATAAACATGAAATATAGGCTCCATTGAATTAATGGTAAACAAATTGTGTCTTCTTTGTATGGAAATCTGAACCACCAGGGAATCTACTTCCAAGGTGTTTATTATTTTTAAATGTTCAAATAAATCCATGCATGTTATAATGTGAAGCATACCTTGGAGAACATCATAATATGTCTATATTGACTAAAATAACTTTTTTTCTTTTTACCCCTAGGTCCAGTCTACATTAAAGATTTGGAGACTGGAACTAAATTCCCCAAGCATAGTTCATAGAGGAGGTCTGCAGAATTTCTGTTTTGCTTGGATCCCTGGGTATACTATAAATCAGTTTTAAGAAAGATTTATATTTTAATAGTGCTCCTAAATCATCTGAAATAGATTTTAAATTGGGGTACAGAGGATATAACATATAAGAGTAACTCAGCTTCCTTCCTGAATATCTTTTTAAGATATTGAATTTTTTTTAAGTTAATAAATAAAAAGTCTATAAAAATGAAAAAGATTTTTTTCTTAGTGACTATTTATATATAGATATTACCCTTTAGGGTAAAAACCTACAGGTAACTAATTATTTTATCTATGATTTTCAAGTCTAAATTGCTCATTGGATTTTAAAGTTAAAACCTAGTTAAAATTTAGCATAAAGTAAAATTTTTTAGAGCCCCTAACAGATTTTCTTGCTCTCATCTGCTTTCTCTGAGCACCTATTCCTACCATGTCTTTTTACATGGCTGATGCCTCAGACAGAATTAGACAACACAGGCAAGCAAGGAGAAAGAGGCAAATTTATTTAGAGCAGATATGAGAAAAGGGTTATGACAAAGAAAGAGAGAAACGCAAAAGATAGTGGGAATCCCTGGTCAATGGGCCAGGAATGAGCAAGGTAGCTTTAAATAGGGTCATGCTTCAGAGTTTTTACACACTTATTCTACTTATTCCAAAAACTCATCAGTCTCTCTGTGATTGACTGAAGCCATTCTGCCAAGGTGCCATGTCAGTTTTTAGCTATTGGAATTGTCTTCTCTGTCCAGAAATGCACCATTAGCTGCTCACTTTTCTTATATCAATTGTGCCAGGTTAATTGTTTCAAATCTGGTGCAGGCAGTTGAGAGTATTAGTTAATCTCCTTTCACAATTTGCTTTCTTTGTCCCCATTTTCTAGATCTCCAAGGTTATTTCTATACTGCCAGATCTCACTATGAGCTATCTTCTAATGTTACATGCGCTGGTTGTATAGCTTAGTCACCTTCAAGGTGATAAAATTTACATATTTCATTAGATTTATTTCATTCTTTCTTTCTACTACATAGAACCTTTAAAAAAGAGAAGGTTTTGTCCATATTTCTTATTAATATATATTAAATGACTGGCATATAAGTTGTATGTATGTATGGGATAAATTCTTTTATTTCACACTCCTTCACCCTAAGATAACTTCTTAAAATAGCATGTGCCCAGTAACTATTATTTAAAATTCAGTATCAGGTAAATTATAACCTATGCTCAATTTACTATCCATTGATTTGGATGTGACTTTAATCATTTTTTTATATTTTAGCTCAAAAACACTTCAAAAATGATAAACGAACTTCCACAACAAGGTCAGTGGAAGAAAGCTGAGTAACCTCTGTTTAAATAACTTCACAGAATCATCCATTTGACAATACAGCACACTGTATTTCTTGCTCAGATACATTAGAAATGTCAAACTCATAGGTGCCAAACTCTTAAGTATGATTTTCACTTTGAATAGTTTAATTCTTATGTCACCTTTCAGGAGTGAATGAAGAAAAGAACATTGGGCTTAATTAAGGTTTGCATTGGACATACAGCCATCATCCACAAGATACAGAGGTGCTAGACAGAGAACATTGTAAAGCATCTGAGGAATTGAATATTGGAAATTTTGAGGGAAATGGTGAATGCTAGTTTTTGGAGATAGTGAACGCAGAGGAGTGCTTTCAGACAAAAAGAAAGCATGTGAATAGACTGAATTAAAGCTTTTAAAGGTTTCCTTTAGAAAAGATAATTTAGGTCTACGGCCATACCACCCTGAACGCGCCCGATCTCGTCAGAAAAGATAATTTAGGAGTATCTTACTACAGGTGTGCTATGATTAATACACAGCAGAGAGTAGATAATAGCCCTTGTATGGTTGGCTATTGCAATGAATTGCAACCATTATGCCCAAGTTTACCTTTAATTTATCCTAACAACTTCTTTAAAACAAATTTGTAATATCAAACATGTAGACATGTAGATGATTGAGTCCAGATTTTCATCAGATTTGTTAAATCAGCATTCCCTACACGTGGATATTTGCAATTGAGTCTTTAAATGTCATGTAAGTGCTCATATTTTCTTCCAGTTTTTAATCTAATTAGTCAAGATTATTCTCTTGCTTGACAAGATAAAATCATTTCAACTCTGTCATCCAGTATTTTAGATATTCTTTCTAAAAGTGTATTCATGAACTGAATTAAAACATCTTTGATATTGCTTTTAATGGAAAAATGCTGAAAGTTTAAGTAGATTCTACTGAATCTATTTTATCAAGCTCGTACTAATCTGGTTTTAGATGACTATACCATGTACTTAACTATATTTCCTATTTAATTACTTTTTAATTTCCACATTACTGCAATATATTATATATATTTCCAATGTGGTTGAAAGATTTAGCAAAGAACAATTCATTTAGTAAATGAGTTTTTGAGCATTAACAAGATCTAAAATCAAGAATTTTTTTCTATTCTATTCTTTCCTACTCAATTCCTTTCCACTTTATTTTATTTTCATCATCTATTCCCTTCCATTTAATTCTTTTTTTCCCATTCTATCCTAACTACCCCATTCCACTCCATTTCAATTTATTGTAATCTCTATCACTGTTATTGATGTCCTTCAAAATTTGATTGTTTAATCATATGTATTTTCACAATTCTTTAAGAAAAAAAGTTGGACTACATTTGCAGACAATGCTACTGAAAATTATAATTTGTGTTTTGATCAAATTTAGATGTTCTGTTAATGATGGGAGTTAAATTAGTGCTTGAGTTGTCCTTCCAAATATTTAATATTGCCTACCACTGTCCTAGAAATTTGCTACATAACATAACAAGTAAAACAACTATCATTACTAACACCCCATTTCAAAGAAACAAATTTCGAGTAACTTCTCCCAAATTACTGACAGCAAAAGTTTGAACAGTGATTGTATTTCTATCTGTCACTTCCCTGGTTTATTTTGTCTTGTTTACTTAATTTTAGCTTGTAAATTTTTGATCATTTAAAGTCACAAAATTGTCTGCCACAACTTAAAATAATCAATAACTTTAAAAGCAATTGATCCACTCTGGTTAGCTCATTTTGTTTAATGGAAGAGAAACTTTTGTAGATTAATTCCATCCTTTTGTCACCCGCTGCCATTGTAACATCTTTCCCAATTGGGTTTTTTCCTTAGTCCTTCATTGCCCTGAATAGATATCACAAATAAACTAACATCTAAAAATTTCCAGGAAAAAAATAGTATTAAACATCTGCACAGTATAAGTGCTATTTAATTAAGCCCTTTTGTTCATATTCCCAGTGAAAAAATTGTCCAAATAGATTAAGTAATGGGATTGGGGACAGTGTGTCCATTATACATAGTTGAGTGCAATAAAAAGATAATTTATCCATTGGTTTAGGGCTTTACGTTTAAAACAGAAGTGAATTAAGTTTATGTTGACAGATGAATGGTAAAAATTATCTTTTTTAGCCATAAGAAATCAGGAAATCCTACTCTATCTGATAACATAGATGGACATGGAGGACATTGTGTTAAGCCAGAGAAGAAAAATGCTAGATGGTAATCACCTGTGTCATCTAAAACAGTCTGACTCATAGCAATAGAGAATGAATTGTTGGTTGATAGGACACCGGATGTGGGAAATGGATGCCATTGATCTAAGAATACAAATCTTTACTGATACTGTTAATACGATTTAGGAAGCTAATATGGGGATTATAGTGAATAAAGCTCTATTTTAAACTTGAAATTATTAAGCAAGTATATCATGACTGTTCTTACCACAAAAGCAGTAGAAAAGAAACTAAGGGAGGTGTTGAATGTGTTAATCGGAATGACTGTGTGTGTAATAATTACACATCATGAACTTGCCAAGCTTCAATAAAACCGGAAACAAATTCTCGAAGAAAAATGAGTGTTAATACTTAGTAGTTTTTATTGACACAGAAAAACATGATGAAAGATAAATAACTTTCTTATTAAAAATCATTGTTTATATGTAATAATATTGATTGTCCTACTTTCTAAATCAATAAATCTAAAGCAAATATAATTAAGATTCATTTCCTTTGCTAAAATTTATTGCATGGCTAAATATAGTGCAATAACTTTTTGCTAGATATTTGGAGTCTTTTTGGAGTATTTTCACTTGGGTATCAGTAAAAAAACAAATTTCATTTAAAAAGCTTATTTATAAACTGGTCTGAGAAGCTCGACCAGCTTGGCACGTGGGATCTGCGCAGGCCCTGATCGGCAGATGCTCCAGGTGTTGGCAAACCCAGGCCAGCGGGCTGCACCCACTCACAACCATACAGCACCCACTGGGTCCCTCTGCCGTCGACCTGGCAGGTAAGGGGGACACAGGGGCCGGCCAGGACCCCTGGACCTGACTGGCGCGCGAGTAAGACTAGATCCATCCTTGGTCCAGGAATAGCGGGGGCAATGACACCTTTGCTGCTTCACCCTCACTCCACTTAGCTCTCAGGAGGACTAATAGCACAAACGTGCACACAGCGACATAAAGCGGATGAGGGGCCAGAACACAGCTTGTGCATGCACGTGTGTGGGACTCAAAACAAGGGTCATTCAGAAAAATAGTAGACGCTGGAATGGAGAAACAACTGTGGTAAAGACCTATCAGACCGTCATCTATGACTTCACTGGAAGCTGAGGAATCAAAACCCCATGTAGAACTTGCCACCCAAGGAAACACGGCTCCCTCCCCAAGCCTTGGGAGAGGAGGCCTGCAGAGTCAGGGCACTGGCTCCATAGCAAATCTGCAAACAGACAGAGAGGAGATGAGCTGCAAGGTCCATCAGTGGATGCCTGCCCTCATGGAGAAACCTCCTCACTGACAATGGCTGGGGGAAAGGATTCCCAAGGCCGGAGTTCAGAGAAATGAGGTACAGAGATAGCGGAATGACAAGGAGATGGTACTGGAGCCAGCAACTAGAAGACACCCATAGACTCCACATGAACATGGACTGGCTGCCCAATACAAAGCTAAGGGCTACAAACCATCAAGCACAATGTGCCATGGGCCTGGAACACAGTCCCTCATCCGACAAATGGACACAGCCACAGAGAAAGAGACCAAAGGACCAATGAACCCAACATAAACCAAAAAAGAACAATGAGAGTGGAGACTGAGTGAACATAAGGGGGTGGTGGGGGGGGGGGGTGGAGGAAGGAAGGATCCCAGTCACCATGTATGAATTTAAAAGAATTTAGAAAAAAATTAAAATAAAATTTTTTAAATCTTATTTATAGTATCCTGTTGATATGATTGATGGGTTTCCTAAGGATTCATTCATAAAATTGGAGTATTTTATTTGCAAGATTTTACTGTCTTGAAAATATGTTACTAAATCAATTATCAATATGTTATGCCAAATTATACTTCAAATTTCAATATGTGATCACCCACGTTTCCAATTTGTAGAAAATACTTGATCTTCCCTACTTCAAACAATATTTGGCAGTTTACTTAATGATCTATAATACTGTGTTGTCTTTTTATTAGGTATATCTGAATCTTATAAGACTAATCACATTTTTGCATGCTTTTCTCACTGTGCTGTCTCACCATGCTAAAGCCAAATTTCCAACCCCATAACCTTGCTTTTTTCAGATCTTTATCTGATAATAAGAATCACAAACATTGCCGAGCATGGTGACACATGCCTATAAGAGGCAGCCTAGGAAGCTGCGGCCGGGGCCAGGGATTGCGGTTCAAGTCCCACCGGGGACACGTAGTGAGACCTAGTTCAAAAAAAAAAAAAAATAGCTGGGCGTGGTGGCACATGCCTGTAATCCCAGCTACCTGAGACGCTGAGGCTGGGGATTGCGTGAGTCTATGGTACCCTGGACAATGTGAGTATGAGACTGCAGTTTCATGGGCAAAAATAGCAAGACCTAGTCTCAAAAAAAAAAAAAAAAAAGACAAACTGGAAGGATAACTGAGTCACAGTCTCTTAAATTAGAAAAACATTAAATTATGTATTTAGATTCAAAATAATGAAATAGATGCTATATTTTATTTTTTCTTTGAGATTCTCCAAACAAATACATCTTTCATTGTCCAAATATTTGGGTACCTCATGCTCTGTTACTGTGAAGAAAAGACACCAATTCATGCAACTTCTAAGCTCTTCCTCTGTCTTGTAGAATATTGTTTCTGCTGAACTATTGCACAAACATCTCCACTCCATCAAAATAATATGGTCAATGCAAGATGGACTGAAAAATTGTGCTTTTCCTGATACCATAATATTTACAGATTTCATTTTATTAACATAATAAATATAATTTTATTTTATTATAACTCAATGTTGATATTCAGAGTGAAAAAAAATAAATTTAGAAGGCAGTATGATAAGTGAAATAAGAAAAACATATTTTAGAAAATACAGTTGAAGAGAAAGCAATGAAACATATCAGAATAGCAAAACTAAAACAACCTTTTGGATTATAAAGGACAAAATTGTGCTTACCAGAGGGAAAAGGTAGGGAGTTGCAAGAATTGTGTGATTGTGGATGGAAACTAGAATGTATGTGTGACATAACATAGTTGATGTCAAAATATAATGTTGGTTACCCAACATAATATTTTTAATACTTCAGTAAAAATATTTAAAAATTGTTTTTGAAACTCGTGCCACATAGCTTCAGCTCTAGCTTAGCGAACCTATTCACAGTCTAGCCTCTCTTCTAACAGCCCCAAATGAGATAGCAGAGGTCATTGCCTCTGCTGGCTACCTGTCATATGGTCCATGACCCAGCCAGTATGTGCAGTCGTTGGGTCAGATTTCTGCAGTGCTAAAAAGCTATTATTCAAAATAGTCCCTGGCCACTAACCTGTCTGATCTATCCAGCAGGATGAGGGTCAGCTCTCCAATCTCAGTCAAGTACAGATTATTTTTATTGTTCTGCCTGAGAGCTTGTAACATGTTTTCTGTAACATGTTTTCCCTTGGCATTCTGTAGCCATGGCAGGATAGTCATGCAGCTGTTCTTTCTTAGAAAACTTTCCAGAATACTCTGCACCTTTTCAATTTGCAGATTCTTCCTTAACACAGTTAAATATCTGTTACTACTTATTGTCTGATGTCATCTTCTCTGTTTCTCTAGACTTTTTAATGTCTGGAAGCTTATTATTCACATAGGCATTTTGCCCTAGGAATACATGCGGGAAAAGTTAGGCAGTGAGTGCTATGGGAACATCTCTGAGGAATCTGCCTGTGCAGAAACCCTACCCACCAGGATCTATTCTGTTCTTTTTTTCTCCTTGGATCTCCAAGACAATGAATTTTTGCTTTGCTTTTTGGCATATTTATTTGATCTCATAGTCCAGATAGCCATCCAGGTCTTAGCATTGATCCTCTTTTTGTCTTATTCTCCATACATAAAATATCTTGAACTTAATTTTATTTTGTGCATTTAAATGAACATTCATAAAGTGTTATTATTATCATTAACTGTTATTATTGCTTGTATTGAAGCTGTACATCTCCTGCTCATTTCTCTTTTTCTAAGAGTGGTCTGTCTCTGTTCTTTACTGTTCCCAAGCTAGATGAAAAACACAAGAAGCTGTGCTTCTCATTGGTCCAAGTTATTCATTTGTGCTCAGACATTCGATTGAGGGTGTATCATGATTGCTCCAAGCAATTGGTTGTGCAGTGGTCTCTGCATCTAGGGGAACACCATGTTCTAGTGACAGATGACAATCAACATATCTGGAGAAAAGACTTCTCTATCTTTTTTGATTCTGATGGAGAAGTTAAGCCTTTTCTAATGTTAACAATAGAACTGATTTTTTTCCTATGTTTTTCCCCAGAATCCATAGAAATGATGTAAAGACAGATACCAATAGTTTCACTATTATATGGGACTTGGGAAAGAGAAACAAAAAGCTATGAAGAAAAGTCAAAAACAAAACAAAAATGCTAACAACCAAATTGAAGTACACAACTCCAGGTGGGGG
>PVHY01006477.1:0-74292 GCA_004024945.1 Uropsilus gracilis | reverse complement strand
GAAAATCATTGCTTTGTTTGAATATGAACTTTCCTTGTATAATTCAAAAGTGTCATTTTAAATAATATTGGTGCTGGCATTTCATTCCTGAGGATCCATTTGGTTTTCTTTCTTTCTTTCTTTCTTTCTTTCTTTCTTTCTTTCTTTCTTTCTTTCTTTCTTTCTTTCTTTCTTTCTTTCTTTCTTTCTTTCTTTCTTTTTTTAAAGCTATACCTGTGTATGAAAAAACCTAATCATATACTGGGGCATTGTTGTATTTTCTTTAAAATCTATTGAAATGACATTTTTAATTCTACATCAAATCTTATCCTACAAATAATATTTCTGTTTTCCATAATATCATACAGTTACCCTATAAAATATATGCCTTCCCACAAAGCCATGACTCTAAAGTACCAATGCCAAACTTATGGAAGTAAGATCTATTCTAGAACAATACTTTATTGCATCTTTCATGCTGAAAGAGGGCTTTCCTGAATATAACATTCTCGGTTGACAGATATTTTTATCTTTTGAGCACTTTGAATCTATTATTCTGTCCTGCACTGTTTTTATGCAGAAATGTCAGCTGTTAATCTTGCATGGGTACTCTTATAAGTGGCATGACATTTTTCTATTACTAGTTTCTACTTTCTCTTTTGAATTTTGGCATTTTTACTATGATGTACTTACTTGTGGGTGTTTTTATGTGTATCTATTTGGAGTTTGTTGAGTTTTCTGGGTGTGTAAGTTGTCATTTTCAATGAATTTGGAGGGTGGTCAGCTATTATTAGTGATTTAACTATTTCCTTTATCCTTTTTTCCTTTATTTACTCTGAAATTCTCATTACATATATCTTGTTGTGTTTAATGGTGCCCCAGTTTCTCTGAGTTTCTGTCATTGATCATCATTCTTTTTTCTGTTTACCTACTTGTATATAGCATGTTAACCTGTCTTATTCTGACACTTGAAACCTCCTATTGAATCCATGTAATGAATTTTTCATTTTAGTTATTGTTCTTTCAACTCCAGAAATTACATCTGATTCTTTGGCAATCTTCTTCATTTGAAGGAATTATTATCATTAAGGATTAAATCTAGTGGAAAATAGGTGACCTGGTTCTGCACCCTACACACACAGAGAAGAGCTCAGGACAAGACCCAAAGCAGACATGCAGAATGACTTTTTTTTTTTTTTTTCATTTAAAGGATTTATTTGGAGGGAGAACTGAAGAGAGAAAAGCAAGATTTAATTGGTCAACACATCTGACCACCATGTCTGAACTGAAAAAACAGGGTGCAAGTCCAAGCCAGAAAAACAAAAGTCTAAGGCCAAGCATGGTCACTTTACTCCACTCCTAAGTCCCAACATCTCCCCATTTAGGAAGCCTGGTTTAGGGTATGCTGGAAGTTGTAGTTTTTAGCATGTGAGACCTCTTCAGATGGGCATAGAGTCTATAAAAAATCATCAACAGTTATCCCTCTGACAATTTTCTTTATAACTTCCTTTATTCTAGACATGGTTTCTATTAGTTTCTGAATATATTTATGGTTACTTTAAAGTTTTTCTGAAAAATCTGGTGTATGTTCAATCTCACATGCGGTTTCTGTTACTTGCTCAAAATATGTTGTTGGAAACTAGAAATTTTGATAATCTAATGTAGCCCTTTTAGAAACTGTCACCTTCAACCAGAGCATGGTAGTGTCACTTATTAACTTCTTCAGTGACTATCTGGATTAGTTTAGAGAATTTTATTTTAACCAATCGCCTAATCTCCACTTTGTGTATTAAGCTTCTGCTGTGCCTGCCCAGGGAGTTCAGTTGGGAATAACCACAGCCATCTTGAAGGACAGTGGTTTAACTTCATCTCCTTTCCTCTGTTTCTCTGGTTACATTTAGCTTTTAAATTTCACTAACTACCAGCTAATTGCTCAAATGTTTTCAACAATACCCTGAGGCATTAATTGCTTTTAAAGTAACCTGATCTAATCTGGCTCTTTTGAAGTCTGAGGTTACTGCTTGACATTGAACCCTGCTCCACTCAAGTTCTCATTCCCTAGTTCTCCTTGCCATCTAGTCAGTTTAGGATGTAGCCTCCATCTGGAATCTTCTGCCACTTGACTTACATTGTAATCTCCTCTGAACTTGAGGACATTAGGCTTGAACTTCTTGGTGCTTTGTTGCAGATAAAGTCAGTTCCCTAAGGAAAGGACTAGGAAAGCTTTGTTTTATAGTTTGCCACTCCCCCAGAAAAATCTTTAAATGAGGTCAAAATGCTATGAACAGAGACAGTGTTTAGCTTTTTACTCATTCACACCCTTTTTTACACATTATGACTCCTGGACCTGTTAAACATTACTGTACTTGGCAAAAGGTACTGTATTAGTCTATCATAACAAAATATCATAGACTTGGAGATTAAGAAATTTGGCACTGAGGGAATGGGGACACCAGGGCGGGCAAGTACTGACTCAGAGGATTCACATACCAAAACATACCCCTACTAAGAGGGGGGCTGTGGAGAAACTGGGGGGTGGCCCCCAGCATCTGCATTAGAATGTCAACCACTGTGACCTGATGGGTGGACACTTGAAGAAAGGAAGCCAAACCTTATCATGATAGGATTAGTATTAAGAGATTAGGGAGGGGATTAGGACAAAACACGTGGAGAGGAGAGAGAAGGGGGATAGAAAAGAAAGAGCAGAGGAGCCGGAGCTGTGAGTTTCCAGGTGTGGAAGCAGGCAGGGTGCAGGCCCTAGCCTGGACCTGGGTTAGTAGCCTAGGGAAGCATGTTAGAGAAACTGTGCTGACTTGGAAATTTGGTACTTGAGAACTTGGTTTAACTTTGAGACTGTGAAGCTTGAAAATTATCTGGAGGCCTGAAGAGGTTTGCTGTGTTGCTGTTTTCATCCTAGGATGGCTGAAGTGGTTGCTGCTGATGAATCAAGTGAGTCCTGCTGGTTTCTGGGCTACTTTAGAGTTGGAGCTGAAAAAATGCTCAAGCTGTGCCTTTTGGAGAACAATTGAAGATGCTATCCTTGTTTCCTTGTTGAATTTGAATCTCCTGCTTGTAAAGAAGGAACAACAGCACCATCTTAGATTCATGTGACTTGAGGTGAATGGCTGTGTCTTTGGAAGGAGTAACGATGCCATCTTGGCTTCTTTATCTGGTTTTGTTACCAGGAAAGGGGAACACCCATTTTTAATTTTAATTAATGAGGATTCTTCCACCTGTGTGCAAGTAGCTACCCAGAAATCAAGCTTTTGTTATAAGGCTAAGAACAAGGTTTATTTGCAAATTAGAAGATAGACTAAAAGAATTGAATAGTCCACACTCACCAGTATCCTGAAAAGAAAGGAACCCCTGCTTCTGTTTCTTGGGGAGCTGCATGGGTTTTACCTCAGTCTGATGGTTATGTCCTTGTCTTTGATACTCAGTCACTATAGCCGGTAAGGAGTGAGTTACAAAATCAACATAAGGTTCAGCTTGGCCTCTCTCTCTCTGTCTCTCACTCGTTCTCCTCTCTGGGTTGTCTCTGCAACTCAGCAGTCTGTGATGAACTTCTCTTCTCCACTTCATTCAGCTCCCTGATCTTTAAAGACTGCACGGTTGGGAGCCCCAGAATGTTCAACAGTTCCCAAGCCCTTCTTTTCGAAGCAAACTGTCCACTCCTGTTCCAGACGCCTAATGAAAGATCAGCTTCCCTCTCAGTTAATCTATGGCGCCTCCTCCAAATTCACCACCACTCTATTCCTGTACCTTTCTCTTCTATCCCCTTTACCTTGCTCCTCCTCCCATCATGAATCTTGATGATGGTATTATCAATTGCAGTCTGGCTTGGTTCAGTTATGATCCCTTCCCTGAGTCTTTGAACACTAGCACAGGGAATCAAATCATTGTAACAATGTTGACCAAGCCCTGCTTAAGATTTACAGTAACAAGGTAAGAAAAGAGATTAACTTTCTATCAGATCACTCAACCTCTCCTTCTTTCAAACACAGGCAGTGGTGATGCCCAAGTTTCACCAACACACCAACAGACAACACTGCCCACATTGGGCACCAGCTTCATAGCAACACTGCCCCACATTGGAGTACCAGCTTCAGCTTCAAGGTATGCTGGCTGCCATTTTGTGAATATACATGTTTGCAGCAGTCATGTGCTCTTTGAACTAGAGACTGGACTGGTAGGTAAGATTTCCAAAGGGAGTCCTTGTGCCCTCCAATGACTTTTGTTTGTTTTGCCCTTTTAATAAGTAAATCTGTCTTTGCCTCTTTTTAAGGTTCATGTAGTCTTGCTACATGTGTGGGCTGGTAAGACCTGGTGTGTAGTTGGCTTTAAAAGGCCAGCTGTCCCTCTTTGTAAGTTTGTTTAAGCACCCCATGTTCTTTTTTTTTTTTTTTTTTGCTATCTGATATCACTACTAAGAAGTTAACAGTTTATGCACTCTTTACATTTTCTGGTGTTCTGGTGGGCTGTCATTAATGGTAGATGGTCTGACATGATGGGAAATAGAATGAGAAAGATTGAAGGAGAACCTGGCCTGAAATCCAGGGTTTATCTTATGAAGTTCTTGTCTCCTGAAGCCATAGAAAGCACTCCAATGATACCAATGAGTAAGTTGAAAGAGGAAAATTTACTTTAAAAAATGGATCAGAAATAAAGGAGATCAAAAAGTGAGACCCCCTGGAAAGCCTCCAGGGAGGCTTAAAAATGTTACCAGTTCTCCCCCAGAGAACTTATTTTATTATCTTACCATGAATATTCTAAGAACACAGTCATTCTTTGTGATTGGCTGAAGTCACGGAAAGAAGAGGACTTTCCTTATTCAAAGTTTGTCCATGAATGTAAACTGAGTCACTAACTCAAGTTGTTTATCTAGACCCATCAAGCTGCATTTCTTAGGTCACTATGTTCCAGCATATTTTAGGTCCATGCTTCAGTTTAACAACAGAAATGTAGGTTTTTTTTTTTTTTTCCTGGTTTTAGAGGTTAGAACACTACAATCAAGGTATTAAAAGGTTTGGTTTCTCTCTATGATTTTTTCAATAAACTTTGTGTCCTCATTTAGCTGGTCTTCTATGCATGTGTCTCCCTGGGGTCATTTCTTTTAAGAACATCAGTGGACTACAGTCCCACTTGAATAGCCTCATTTTAACTTAATTGTCTCTTCAAAAAATTCCTATCTCCAAATGCAGTCTCATTCTGAGGTACTGGGCTTTCAACATATAAATTTGAGAAGGACACACTTCAGTCATGGTGAGAACCTAACAGTTGTAATTAAGATAAGAATCTTAGGATAGGATCACCTTGTGTTATCTGGGTGCATGCTAAATACAAAGAGAAGTGTCCTAACAAATGCAGAAGGAAAGAGACTCAGAGTTGGTTATCTGAAGACACAGAAGGAGATTGGAGTAATGTGTCCATAAATCAGGAAGCCAAGGGATGTCAACCAGCTGAAACTGGAATGTCTCTGCCCAGATTCTTCTGCAGATTCTCCAAAAGGGACCAACCATGTTGGTGTTTGATTTCCTTCCTGGATTGTGAAAGAATAAATTTCTGCTGTTTTAAGTGGTATGATTTGTTGCAGCATCCTTGGAAAGTAATACATGTATATTGATATCAAATACTATTCTAGCTATAAACCATTTTGTACATCCTTTATCTTGCTCGGCTTAGTAATTTTAGTAATTGTAAGCTTCTAGGAAAAATATTGAGTGAAATTTCTTATTTATCTTTGCATTCTCAGCAATTCATATTGATAAAATATAAACAGGACTTATGAATAGTGTTTACATTAGAAAAGCAAATGAAATATACCATATAGTAGTATAGAATAAAAATTCATTATGATCATTCCTAATATTTCACAAATATTAATCAATCAAAATCCATTGATAGATCCTTCCAAGCTACCTTCTTGAAATTTTAAAACCAATAACAGGGCATTCCTAAACTAAATCAAAGCAATATGTCTAAAGAAGTACTTTTTCTTGATGTTAAAAGATAATCTTATTTTGTCAATAATAGTAGACTTTCAGAGAGTGATATTTCATGCTCCTTATGAGGACTCCTTATGAGAAAAGCAAAGCCCCTTAGTGGTGGGTTCAATGTACGGTCAATTGTGCTACTTCATTTTTCCTTCCAGAAGAACAGAAGACTCTTGACTGCGCAGATGCATCAGTAAAAATGGGATAATGACCCTTACAAACTGATAGTAATGGAATTTAGCATGGAGACATTTTATAAGTTACCTACAATTATTTCTTATAATTCCTTGTATAGCAACTTTGTCAAGCCCTACTTAATGATTTCATGTAAAAGATTAACTATTGATGACAAATGCTTTATTTCTTCCTTCCAAATAGAATATTTCAGTAACAGTTCCAGAAATCTAAGTTCTTGTAGACTACAGGAAGTATGAATTTTGCAGACAGATGAGATTGCATGAGATATTTTCCCCATAGAAATCATTTTCAATACTTACTCTAGAAAACAGAGAGATCTTCAGCTCAAGTTCCAGTTCAATTATATCAATAAACATATAATGTATATCATAAAAATCTATGAAAATTTTGTTTCCTTCCATCACATGCAAGGTTTCAGCATTTATATTCAGTGGCATGAGAATTCAAATTTTTGATGTTTGGAGTATTTCTTCCAGTTTCCAAAGTTAACTTCATTCTTGGATTCTTTACATTATAAATATATCAAAAGTTTAGATTTATTATATTATTGCCTTTAAAACGTATTTCATATGAGAGGAATCAATATGAACTAATGTGAATCATCAAATAAATAATAGATGATATATAGAGATGGACATACATGAAAACATACTTAAATATATAAAAATATGGACATACATATATAGTTATCTCATTACCTATGTATATAACATGTATATAAGCATGTGTACATACATATATTGGTACATATACATGTATTCTTAATTCTGCCAACTAAGAGTGCTTAGAAGCACTGGTATTTCAAAACAGCAGAAATGCTTGCCCTCAAATGTGAATTTCTAAATACCACTCTAAAATAAAAGGACCATGGTTACATGAGGTGTGACAACTAAGGAAAGCTGGGTGCTAGGCAGGTAGAAAGTCTTTTTGCTGCTATTCTAAAGCTATTCTAAAATGAAAGCAGTTCAGACAATATCTCCAATACACATGCTACAAAGCAATACACTCCTGTTTATGCAAAACCAGACTCTTCTAATTGATTGTGTATATAAACTTACTGTGTCCTGTCAACACCCAAGAGTGGATATTCTTTTACAGATGAAATCCAGACTGGAAAGAATTTCCCAAGGTGCTCTCCCTAAGAACATCGAGCTTTTAACAAACAGCCTCTGATTCCACACTCCATTCTTCCAACTTTTATACTTTTTATATTTACTCTTAAGTGACAAAGTTGAGTGATTCCTGTACACAGAAACACAGAAAATGTTGAAATGTGATATAAAAAATTGAGCGGTTTTCCCAAACATGATTTTTAAAGGATTACAAGTAGCTCAGGAGTGATTTTGTCTCTTAAATGTAATGTAAAATGACAAATGTCTGCTTATGAGTAAGACTAAGTGTAAAATCTGACACATGTGCCTTTGACATCAGATAATAAAGATAAACTACAAAATTCTGGAGTCCATCAAAAGGATTCAAATTCTGGTTACATGGTCCAATATGTCTCCTTGGGAAATTCACCTCTTTTTCCCCAGTACCTAGATCTGCAGATCACAGAACCTGCCTCAAATATTTGCAACAGTAGAAACACACAGTAATTGATTGACCTGACTGTGATAGCAGAGTGGTAAGAGCCAGATTGGGATTTGGGTCAGGGTGAGGCAATTGTCCCATGTACAGTGGCCTGGGCAGAGCCCCTGAGCAATGACAGATGTATAGAAACCTGAATAATACAAGACTCACAGAACCTACTTGAGAGAGAGTATTTTAAGAAGAGGAAGATCCATCAAAAAGAGTGACCTTGAGATCAGAGAACTAGGAGCTCAGTGAGTAAGGAGATTGGTATCAGGTACATATGGAGAGATCCCCAAATTGACTTGCAAATCTAAACCACTCTGCTTTATCACCCCCATGTTGAAATCTCATAGCATTTTTTTGTCTGGATATAACATGATGTCTGACATTCAAACACATGGGACTCTATAGAGCCTGTGTGAGTGCTAATTGTTCACCTGTAATAGGCTTGTTTATTGTCTCGTGCTAATTTATCATACAGTGTGTGTGCAATTGTTTATGTGTATACATGGATGTGCTTCATGCTTCACTTCTCAAACATCTAGACTATTATCATCTAGATTGTATAATTAATAAATTCAATGAATGTGTTACTTTAGAGTAAGAACTATGACTTTGTTTATAATTCTTTTGTCATACATCCTGTAAACTTCATGTGCACTCTTTGAATTTAAAATCATTTAAAATCTGTGATATAGTTACAAGTTCAGTAGGTTTGTGCAAACATACATTGTGGTTGATCTCACAGTCCTAAATGATTATCAAATGTAAGTTTATTCTCAAAACTAGGTCAATATTTACCCTGAGAATCCAAAGGTTTTCAAAAGTTGATACAATTTAAGTATACTGATCAGAATAGAACCAAGGTCATCAGACCCTTGTTTGTTTTCCTCTAATTTTCTTACAAATTAATCTGACTTTAAAATATTGCACTTTAAGATTAAGGCTATAAACATTTAAAGGGATATTATTATGGTTCCTCAAGAAGCAATGGCCATAATTCTCTTTACTGAATTAGAGCCATGCCCTTGCTAAATAAATGTTCTTGGAGTGATTTTCCTGCAATAAAAATGACTACTTTTAAGGGGTGGTATTTCTAAAATATTATAGCAATGCAAAGTGATAGCTTTCACAGGAACAAAATTTCTAACAGCAGAAATTACATGAACTGCTCCGTGGAGATATGAAGGATTCACTCTAATGCCTTGTCCACAGGTGACTGGAATTCCAATGTGACTATTTTCAAAGCTTAATATTAAATATTAAGATCATTGAATTATGTTCAGGGACAAAAATCTAGCAGTATGCAAGGTAGTGGAGTGGATGAAAATTCAAAAAGAATTTTTGGTTCTTCTGCTAGATGAATCTCTAGTTGGTCATGCATTATAATAATGTATAGACTAAATTCTCACTTTTTAAATTATTCATCTATGCATTTCCCTCCATTATCTGCAGCAAAGTTTGGGTCCAAATTTGGATTCTTTTAGCCACTCAGAACTAGACCGAGTGATTTTCTTGGCTTTGTCAAGAGAATAACTGGAAAGGAAACATGAAATATGTTGAACACTACATGATAAATTATGTGGTAGGCAAATCTCCTGACAAAACCCATATAATTTCAGAAGACAAAAACAAAAAGTTTGCCTTCTTGCATTCATCTGCCTTCATGAGCCTGATTATTGGAATATTAACAGCATACAATCACCAAGCTTTGTGCAGTGCCAGTTATTCGATTCTTGGCTTGTCTGTCAAAGTTGAAAATTGAAAACATAGAAGTTTAGTTTTGTAGAAACATGTGTCCTGAAGCCATTCGAAATGTTGGCATCATCAAAGCAGCTTTTTAATATTCAACAGATGACACCTCATCAAATCCACACATGTTACATTTCCTTTAACAACAACATGTCTCATGCAGAGCAACTCAAAAATAGATCCTAGGGCAAAATTGTAATGCAGAATTCTTAATAATTAAACTAAATATGATATAACACAGATAGAAACATTAGGCAAATTGAAGAGAATATCTAGTTTTAATATTTAGACATCAGCTATATGACATTTTACTATAGAATGTTGTAAATGTTAATTTTCACTGAGGTGATGATGGTTTACAGCATTGTGTTTTAAGGGTACAGACTCACTCCTCTTCAAGTGTATGTTATTACACCACACCCACCACCAAAGCTCCCATAACTCTTCACCATAGTCTTTTGGGCCACTGATTTTATGGAACTTTACAGCTAGTAGAAATCAAGAAAATAACTGAGTGCATGAAAAGTTAAGATAATACTCATTAGGAAATTAAAATAAATTTTGTGACTTTAGAACAAATAACAGCACTTTTCAGTGTGTATACAAGCAGCATGTTCAGGAGACTAATCACTTCATTGTTATTGATCCATAAGGGCTACACTTTGTGAGCCTTTCTTTAGACACAAAAGCTACTTTCTTATGACATCATGTGTGTCTTTCAATCTCCCACACACACTGGGGAAACCCACAAAATTTTGTTAACTGATATTATTATTGGGAAAGCTTAAAAAATATTCCTATATGTCAATAATTTTTAATCTAATATAACAACATGCAATCTAGGGACTTTCCAATATTTATGAAGTAGATATCATATATTCATCTGCATATCAGCTGTATATTATATTTTGGTTAACTTGTGAATAAGATTTTTGAGGGTGCTACTCATGTGTTTACTTTAAATGACAAAAATTCCTCCAATTCTATTCACCAAATTATAAGGTAACATACAAATTTAGTGAACAACTTTTCCTCCTAAGAGAAAAGAATTATGACATAATCTGGACAAAGTTAATTCCCAACCAGTGGTCTAAGATCTTAATAGTTCTTCTAGAATGCATTGTCCACAAACCATTATTTCTCTGGGAAGCTAAAATTCTGCGTCTGGATACACTAGAGAGAATTTCTTCAAGGTTGTTTAAATATATTCTTGTTGATTGTTTCTTTAACTATTTCCTCAGTCCTGTAAAATCTCACTCTGTCATTTATTTATTTTTTAAAATTTTTTGTGGGAAGAATACAAGTTATATAGATAGGTATTCATAGTACAATTCCATAATTACAAAATTATAACCATGCAAAATAATATAGTAGTTACTGATGTGTGATTTAAAAGTTTCAAATACCACTGGGATGGCAAATATCAGATCCAGTGTATTAATTATTATTTCTGGGAATGTATAATGGGGAATAGGATAGAAGAGATAGCCACAGAGAATGTCAACTCTCTGTGATGGTTGTTCTTTTTTTTTTAATTTAATTTTTTTAATTTGCATACATATGTGCATTTTTATTTATATTACAATATTGCATTATTGTGTACCCTGGGGGTTTCCCACTTCACTAACACCTGTTAATCATCCTGATCTTTTGTGCTCTTCATCTTCCCCGCCTCCTTCCCCCTCCTCCTCTCTTGCTCCATTGTTCATTTCCATTGGTTGTTTTTATTTTTTTTCTTGTTCATTTGTTTGTTGTTCCCTATATCCATCACATAAATGATACTATCTTATATTTCTCTTTTTCTTTTTGACTTATTTCTGCTAATATGAGTCTTTCTAGTTCCATTCATGTTGCTACGAATGACATGTTTGTCCTCCTTGACTGATGTGTAGTAGTCCATCATGTATATGTACCACATTTTTTTAAGCCAATCATCTATTTGGAGGCATTTGCTTTGTTTCCAAGTCTTGGCAATTGTAAACAGAGCTGCAATGAACATGTGCCTACAGGTGTCCTTTTGAATTAATGTTTTCATGTCCTCTGGGTAGATTCCCAGTAGTGGGATTGCTGGGTCAAATGGTAAGTCCACTTTCAATTGTTTGAGGTCCTCCACACAGTCTTCCATAGCAGCTGGACCAGTTTGCACACTCACCAGCAGTGTAAGTCACTCTGTCATTTAATCTAGCACATTTAATCAAAAACTCAACATTTTGCAAAAGGGTTGAAAAGTTACTTTTGGTACCTACATTTTTACATGCAACTATGTGGATTATCTTCCCACACATAAAAAATTACTAAATAAGAAAAGATCATAATATACATAACAACATCAAACCTGAAGAAGTGGGGGAATCAATTAAGATATTGGCACAAGATTAGTAAACACTCAATATAGATGTGTTTAACTTTTTTCAACCAACTTTGTCAAGACATGAAGCTAAATAAGTCAGGTGCAAGGCTTAATCTGTTAGTTTTTTTCAGTCACAGTTTTATCTGTACATGTATTGTTTTTCTTAAGGAGTACTATGTATCTTTAGCCATCTCTGATTTATAGACACAATGCCAAGGATACAGGTTGTTATTCACTGTAAGTCAGGCATCCCTTTTCTGATATAATTATACCACTTTATTTATTTATTTATTTATTTATTTATTTATTTATTTATTTATTTATTTATCTATTTATTTATTTACTAAAACCTTTAATCAATTTGACTTCTACTTTGAAGCCTTCAAAGTCTTGTCTTCTGCCAGGTCTTTGCTCATTCTCTCTACCTTGATTTCTCTCTTCTCCAGATTCCAATAATAGAGGATTTCCATGCATGGAGACTTTAGCTTACAATCTCTGGTTATAGTACATGATAATTGCAATACAAATATTTCTCATCTTACTAAATTAAGAATATCAGATGACACTTATTGCTGGTCCTTCAGTGTGTTTTCCGTAGTTCTGTGCTCAAAATGGATGCTGTTTTCAACTCTCTTATTTGGGTAGTTTCACCAGCAACTTGTAAGAAAAATTTGAAGCCCTTGGCATCATCGTTACGGGATTTTTAGTCATGAACAAGGAATACAACTAACAGGGAAATAGCAGTTTGTGTCTACCCCACAGGGTGATGCCACCCTTTTATCCCTGCCTCCTAGGCCCAGGTATGCCCACTCACACAGGAGGACACCCAAGTGGGCCAGGTACATACTATCATGAGGAGGGTGCAATACCACAGAGGCTGGTCATAGAGACTAATGGCATAAGGGTGTGAAAAATCCTGATAACTCATTTACTCTATAGATACCCAAAAGCATTGCTTGCTTGATCGATAGGTATATGCAGATATAGAATATTAATCCAAACCAAACTGCTTTATTTTACATTAAAAGTTGATCCTCATGACATGTCTTGAACATATGACATGAGTTTAGCCCTCTACACATCACTTCTATTCAATTATTATAAAGTAGCTTATTTATAATAGATAATGTCTATGCTGATTCACTAGAACTGAGTTCCAATATAGAAAAATATTTTCACTTAAAAGGAAACTGAAAATTATTATTGCTTCCTTTAATTTTTAATCAGGACAGAAATCCCATTGGTGCAATATAAAGCACTACACTAACTGTGTATTTCATTATTGCTCCTGGCACAGAGGACAAGAACTGGATTCATTTTCTAAAAAGTAAGAAAAAACAAATATATTCAAGCTTGAAGCAACAATAGTAATTCACAGTAAAATTAGTAGAATATGAAGAGAATGCTTAAACCTCTGGAAAACTAAAACCAAAGGTGAAACCTACTATAAATTCTACCCCACAAACACTCATGAAACGTATATCTTTCTATTAGATATCAGACATTTCCATCGTCTGACAGTTATGAAAAGAGTGAATGGTTTCCCTGACCTTACCTAACTTATTCCTGCGGAACAGGCACCCATATTACAAATCAAACCAACTTAACCTGTGGATTTTCTCATTAGAAAAGTGAAAACAATTGAGACTCGGTTGAAACCTCACAGCAACGTCAAAGTGTTAATGCTCTTACCATAAATCATAAAATAGCAATCCCGGTGTATATTATTTTACTGGTTTAAAAATCCATTTACCATATACATGATTTCAAAGGAATATGAAAGCCAAGTTTTATTATATGGAATGAAATTTAGAAGAAATATTAAAATGCTACAAAGTCTTTCTATTTATGTAGAAAAATTGAATTTAGAAAAAGTTTAGAGATTATATAAGCCCATCTCCAGTACATGCAAAGAATTCATACTTGCATATTGGTTATCTAGTTTTCCTCTGTTTTTAAAAATATGAGAGGCAAGTAAATTAATGTTGCTATCACAATATATTTTATATTAAATGGCCAATAAATATACAATAAGATCAAACTGGCAATTTTTCATATATTCTAGCTGAACTTGGTTGTATTATTAGGTGTAGCAATCATTTTAAAATATTTTGGATGACATACTGTTTAGTTTTCTAATTTCTCCTAATATGTGCAGGAAGATCCTTTGGCAAAATAATATTGCTGTGGCAATAATGTTACTATACAATTTTTTTTTAATATGGACACCTAATATGTATACACCTATCTCGTTTGAACCATTAATAAATATCCTTAGGGCCAGAAATAGTCCATGGTCCACATCCACGTTCTGATTTATTGTTACAATCATCCATGTTGATATACTATAGATTTATCTGGTTTTAGTTTGGCTGTTTTTCATAATGTAGTCATATGAGAAATATAATTTTACAAAAAGCTTCCAATGGCTTTGTGTTTAGAGTTTTGAAAGAATCCCTTGGTTTATCTTAGTTAGAGTTGATAGTGCTGAAATAGAGAAGTGAAAAATGTGAGAAATGTGAGAAAAATTACCTACAGTTACCCGTCACCTTCATGTCCTTGTCCCTTGTAAAAGGAACATTTAATAAATATCTGTAAGGTTAGTTAGGAGTTGATAAAAACATCCACACAATATGAATCCTTTTGTATTAAAGAGGTCAAATAAAATTTGTCAACTTAAATCATCAATATTTTTAGCAGCTCTCCTGTCCACTTGTGACTATGCAAGTGCTTCATTTTATTTTCCCTAAGAAATTTGTCTTTTAAGATGTAAAAAAAAATTACCACTTTCTTTAAAACTATGTAAGCCATTTCATTTTTAGGTCATATTAGAGAGAGAAATACTCTTTTGGATTGATGTAACCTCATAGCTGGTGTATACTGCAACCTTCCCCATCATCAACTGTAGGGGAAGCAGGAATGAATTAGTCTCACCACTTGCATAGGTTCCTTATTGCGTAACCAGTTACACAGACATACCAGGCAGGGCAGGGACAAGGCCAAGGGTAGCAGTGACAGGCAGGTAAGCTCCTCAGTCCCACAGGAATCTTCAATCTTCACATTCTAGGCTCTCTCTCTCTCTCTCTCTCTCTCTCTCTCTCTCTCTCTCTCTCTCTCTCTCTCTCTCTCTCTCTCTCTCTTCCTTTTGTGATCTTTCATGCTAGTGGGTGTGCAAGCTCTCTCATGCCATTTGCACTCTTATCCCCTCTCCGAGGCCCAGGTGTGCACACTTACATATGCACACACCCTCTGGACTGTGCAATCATGGGGAGTCATAATATCCCATGTGCCATCTATACAGATCAATGGAGGGGAGGAAAGAGTCTAACCAAATCTTTTATACTATTGTTTGCTTATTATGAAGATGTAATATTGAATTTATGTATTTTTCCATTTATGATAGGAAGCCATTTATAAACTAGAAACTTCCATACCTCCTTTTCTAACTTTGTATTTCTGTTTATTTTCTTGTAAATGTTTCATAATTAACAGAACTGCAAAATTATAGCTTGATTTTATGTTAATAATGAAGTTAATGAGTATGCATTATTTCCCACTTTAATGTAAATGTGTGAAGTTGCTGACAACATGTAAGATCCAAAATTAAAAACTTATAAAGTTTAACATTCAAAATTAAAAACACAATTTGCAAAATTTAATATATGTAAAACATAATTTGTGGGATATAGATTAGTATATGTAAAATTTTACCTTTTAAAATTAATGGTAGACAGGATCCTCAAAAATATATGTAATCAAGAAAGGTAAAATGCATTTACAAGTGAAAACAAAACTAGTTAAAATCATACAAGAAAAATATTGTTACCTTGAAGTGATCTTTTTATAGATTGTAACAAGCTCTATCATAAATCTAAGCACTTTTTTCTCATATAAAGAACCAAAACAAGTCACCAGATAAGATTCTTACTAGACTCTTAGAAAGGGGAACTGGGAAAGTCCTTAACCACACCACAATCATAGTCTCTGAATCATTAGAGAAAATGTTTTCTAACTTCTCAGTCTAAAATTTACTTCATCTTTCTTGCTTTTTTTTCTCTTTATAGCTCAGTGTTTCACTAGGTGATTTCTTCAGCTGTCTTCCAACTCACTGATTGTCTATTCAACTGTGTTTGTTCTTTATGTTTTGTTTACATTTTTATTTAAATATTTCCACATCCAAGATTTCTGGTATGTCTATTTTTCATGTGCCTACTTTCATTTTGAATAATATTTTATGAAGCAAATACATATTTAAGCTATTTTAACCTCTTTCTACATTATATTTTATTCTATTTTGGAGTCATGATATATTCAAATTTTTGTATCATAAATCTCAGTAATGGGCATTTTAGTATACATTATCCTTTTGCACTTAACTGTGTTTTCAGAGAGAATTATCTTTTATAGTATGTCCACTGATCCCTAAGTTTTTGTGCCTTCCCTATGGAGTAGATTTTTATGATTAATCTGTTGTCAAGATCACAGGTTTACCAAGCCAATTTATTTTTTTAAATAATTATCACATTATTGTTACCCAGCAATTGGAATTCAACTGTCAGTAAATTTAATGACAGCATTTCAATGAATAGTGATGAAATAGCACTGTAACTGTTTATTTTAGGTATTATATTTTTATTTTCAGGATTTATATAAAATTATTTTTCAGAATTGCTTATTTTTAATAATTTCTAAAATGAAAAATATATTCACTATTATAAATTTATTTTCATATTGCTGAATTAAATCTTTTTCCTAAATAAGAAATTCTTATATTTTTTGTTACAAAGTCTACCTAGAAACTGCAATTCTATTTTCAACAAATTCTTCAATGATTTAATATTAGCTTCTACAAATGTAAAAAAATGTAGTGGCTAACCAATTAGCACTATATATGCATCTACTTATTTATTTAACATCTATACAGTTTATCTACTTTTTGAGCATAGTTCTATAGGTTTTGACAAAGTCATAGAAAGCCCTTCCTGTCACAAGAATATAGAATATTTTATCTCCCACCCAGTTTTTCCTTCCTCTACTTACATCCCCTGAAAACCATGTCTATTCTCTATCCAAATTTCCCTTTTTTAAGAATATCTTAAAATTGAAGTTTTATCATTTATGATGAAATAAAATATTATTTCTTGACAATAAACACATTTTATACTAATTATTTATCAAAGACCAAAGAAATCCCTGCCTTTAATGCTGTAGATTCATTAATAAACTATATTTAATTAACAAATGAAACTAATTCCAAAAGATAAAACCATTTAGATTATTTTTTGTTTAAAATGTTTTACACTTTTCAACACTAGGTAATCAAATAGTAATTAAACTAAACGTCATCAGAATAGCTGTCTTAATCATCTGCTGAGGAAATCATAAACATATTTTTCAATATATGTATTGAAATATGTGTGTGTGTAGACATTCAGAACGCCCTGTGACTGCCCCCTAGTGTTGGAAACCTATCGATACCCAAGCAGAATGAGGAAGACCAGATTGCTAACCTTGCTGTTGTCGGATGTTCTGCCTTCCTGCTCCTTTATTTTACATCAGAGATGATTGGTAGCGATGACATTCATAAAATCTGAGGACATAAATCTCAAGACAAGATCTAGTATAATATATAAATCATAGTAGAATCCACAAGTCATTTGAAAATATGCTCTGTTGATTTCAATTTATTTCTCCAGTAGAGAAATCATTATCACAGGAGAAAGGGTTAAGTAAAATGTCACTAGCTTTGTAGGCAAGAAGGTATATAAGTCAAGCTTCCAAAACTAAGTCATATTCAATTCATAGTTTTAGAAGGGTCACTAACATCACATCTTTCATCAGCAACATTCTGAACCATTGGAATAGACTGCATTGGGATCATCCAAGAATCAGAAAACAAAGGTTAAATATATGAGAAATTGATCAGAGAAATCTGGATCTTTAGAATGGTGCATGCCATGTGTTGTTTATACTTACTTATTGTATGAAAATAACCCACTGATAATTTTTTTAAGTTGCTTCCAAATTTTCTCTCATGAAGTTGTCAGATTTAGGAAATAAAATTGATGATGTCCAAATAAATTAGGACCTCAGAAACAGTAAGGGATTCTTGTATAATTATTTCTTAAATTTCTTTTTCTGAGATTATAAAAATTTGTGAATGGGTTAAATTATTTTATTGGTCACATATAAATACTAAGCTCAGAGACAAGGTTATACTAGAATCCAGAATAGGTTGAATTCCAGTGCATATCAGAGACAATTTCCTTAAGCCATCTCTCTAAATAAAGTTACAACTTTAATATGCATTTACTTTTACTTATAAATCTGATAAGATACTATAACTCATACTCATAGACATACTATTTGGTATAAAATATGCAATAATGTTTCTGCTATAAAAGCAAAGCAACATCATTTCTATATTTCATTAAGTTTCTTGCTTCATTGTTTTCATACACATATGAAAATAAAAATTTGGTTAGCTGCTATAATTTCAATAACTTGTAATAAAATGTTTTTAAAGGCTTGGTATATTGACAGATGACTATATTTTAACATGATAATTTTCCTACAATTTTTCACGCACTTCATTTTATATTGAAAATCAAAGTGCTATCCGACTAGGTCTGATATCATTTGAAATTAACTTTCTATCTTTAGCTTTGAATCTTAAAACAGACTTTTAGGTCCCAATGCACAAGGAGCGCTAATTAGACACCTTGAGAGGTGAGAACCTTCACAACTGCTTCACTTTTGAAAACCCAGAAATATTTTAAAGAGGGCAATAGGGATTTCTTTTTTAAATTTATACAATAATTTATCTGCATAACTTATAAAATGAAAGGTTTACCAAAGTTGGAGTTATGTCTGCATCCTAAAACTAGAACCAGTGATACAGAGACTTATACTCTATTTCTAATTACTTGTTTCCATATGTATGTGCATGTGTGGTTTTATAAAAAGCACTTAATAAAATTTAGTCTTGAGAGTACAAGTTCCAGGTGCTTCCCCACATCTCATCCTTAAACTCAATGCAGGAAATATCTTCACTGTCTGACAAGATCATTGTTCAGTGGAAACACACATGACCCAATGAATAATAAGAATTTTGTATAGATATGATTATGTGAAATCAAGTCTCAGAAGGTAATTAAACTGAAATTGGGAGTTTTTTCTTGATATAAGGCAATAGCAGCATATTTTGTTGTGAATCCAATGTATAGTCACAAGTTAATTTTGTAAGTTTTATTCTTGAAATCTGCATAAACAATGTTTGGGTGTGTTTCATCACCATAAGTTCAAATGCTGTGTATCTTTTTTTAAGTTTTAAGATTTATTATTATTTTTAATTGATTAATTTGTTTTACATTGTTGTGGTCCCCATGTTTCTCCCAACACCATATCACCTGTCACCAATCACCATTTTCCCTCATGTTCTTCACTTCCCTATTTTGCCCCCTTCCTTCTCTCCCCTTTGTGGTATTTCATTTTTATAATCAGTTTGTTAGCTTTTACTATTTCTTTTTCTTTTGTTTGATTCATCTAAATCCACATATAAGTGAGACCATCCCATATGTTTCTTTTTACTTCTGACTAATTTCAGCTAGCATAATCCCTTCCAGCTCTATCCATGTTGCTGCAGATGGCATGATTTTAAAAGTCTATGTATTTAAACTATTTGAAAAAATTTAAAGAAATGCTATAAATTCCAGGGACTGAAAATTTAAATATCTATGCATTAATTCTATGACTATAATGACCTCATACTTGTATTTGAATATATCCTAGCATGTAATTAATATATAATTTAATTATTATGTATCATATTCAAGTATATAACATTGCTATAATGCTATAAATATCAAATCCTTATTTAAAGTGTTGTTAAGGTTGATTAAGATTTTCAGTCTTTTGCAAAAAACTTAAATTTAAAAACATCTTTATTTAAAGTAGTAATTTCTTATATGTTTATATGTTACATTGTATATTATGTATATTTTATATATGTGTCATCTATACATCATACATATTTAATACATTGCAAAAATTCATGAGAATGAACTGTAATACTATAGGTGACACTATATGTTTTTGGTGCAAAGTATACCTTGGATCATGACCACCCCTCCCTAATCTGTAAATTAGGATCAGCTTACATAGAATTTCCATAAACCTAGCTCTAACATCTCTAACCATTAATTCTTCTTTTTTTTCTAGAAAAGGATTTATTTAATTTTAAAGATAGAAAAATAAAAATTTACTGTCTAATGTTTTCAGAATCATTTAAACTGTGCTAAGATTTAAACTTAAAATTTTAATATCTGTAATTGTATTGTCAACTAATGACTCAATAAATATTGCCAACACTTCACTTCTTTGTGGAATTGAAATGTCCCTAGGTCCATGATTCAACACTTTCATATATAATTTAATTCTCACATGCACATAACCAACAATAATAATGAGGATAGATAGTGCTAAGCTCTAGGTTATAGCTACATGGTGGGTCTGACTTTATCACACAAGGAAAAATGATCACTGGCTTCAGTCACATACAGCATATGTTTTCTTCTGACAACTGACAATCAAAAGGGGATTCCATAAACTGAAAAAGGAAAAATCTGTTTGCTCATCTATTCTTATTAATGCAAAAAACACACTTTGGAAACTGGTCACTGTGCATTTTTGGAGAAATGTTAGGTTTCAGAGAAAAGAAGAAATAAAGATTAGAGACTAGCAAAAAACAGGTTTGTTAGAGAAAACCCGGGCAGGCAGTCTAAAAGTACACAACCAAAGGCTGGAGCTGCAGAAGCCTCTGACTTGGCCACATACCTGTCCTCTTATTTGGTCCTCTTATCTGGTCCTGGAGTGGGGATTTGTTCAGGTAGGATGGGTCAGATGGGATGGGGCAGTTTGATCAGGCTTATGATGCTTTCCTGATAAGTGATCAATTTTCCTTTGACCAAACTTAAATTGGTACAAACAGGAAGGAATTTGGGAGTGAGATAATCCTTTTTGTCACCTTCCTTATGTTCTGAGATTATGCAGAAAAATACAATAGGGGAAAGGAAGTCCAACACCATTAGTGCAGAGTTGCAAAGAGTTGAAAGCGCTTACACAATTATTTTGTGCAGACCAATGTAGACAGAAAGTACATTTGGGGGCAGTGAAATATTTGCCAGAATTATTGAATATTGAGTGTGAAAATACAGGAAAACTCAAAGAGGTACAAGGTAAGAACTATTTCCATAGTCAAACCCAATTACAGAGAAAATAACATTTCTGAAAATGTAACTCTGAACTGTGTGATTTACCTTGCATTCAAAAGTCAAACGGGGCATCAGTTTAATAATGCCAAATTTTGAAAGAAAATTTTAGAATATGAGCAAGAATGTAGAATTTGTTAACATTTTCAGGTTAATCAAAGCCTAGAAACTATAAAGTCTTGGGATGCAGTGCCTAGTGAGGAAAAAACCAAGATGACAAATGGATATGGGAATATCAGCATCTCCTGGAAGACAGAAGAGAAGGAAAGCCAGCAGGGTCTCAAGGCAAGGAGCAGAGGAGAGAGGAATTTATTTGTGTAGGTAGCCTGTGAGCTTCAACAGGAGCAGAGCTGGTTCCATAGCCGTCACAGGCTATAGAATGCACGAGTTAAATATCAAAGGAAAAAAAATACAATTCATATTTTGTAGGAAAACTCAGTTATTCCGCAGCTAGCTTCCTATACAATCATTCTACATTTTTTTTAATGAGGCTGGCAAATAATATATTCTCCTAAATAAGCTATTCAGTGAAGAATTAAGTTTGAAAAGGGTTATTTTTATTTTATTTTATCCTAATTTTTATTTTTATTTCTAATTCTTATTCTAAAACTAAATATCTAACACTAGGAAGGTGGAAAAAAACTTTCTTCTACAGAAGTGGACTGAGTTGAGCCCATTGAGAATAACAGAAGTCCAACAGGAGAGAGTCTCAAGGACAGTATCATGCGCATCAATATAATTATCTATCATTAAATTTTTATCTAAGACATAAAATTATGTCTGTAACTCCAAATGTTTCACATGAAAAACAATTTACCCAAGTCTCAGTATATGACAATCACACTGTAAATGTGTTCTTTCTCCCAATATTAATTTAGGGATCACATATGCAATTGACCAGCAGGAAGAAATTTAACGGAGTGTTTATTTCTGCAATAAATTTACTATTTTGTGTGCAATTACATTTTGTTTAGCATCATTGGAAATAAGGTATGCCAGATTATTCACTCAACTATTAGTAACTTGTTATGATATGGAACTGAGTGCATATATTTTATAATTCAAATCATGTATTTTTTTCATATTTATAGATGAAAAGGTTGCATTGACAAGTTTTTTAGAACTATGGATTTCACAATTTATTGCACCATTTAGACAGATCACAAAGTATATTTTTGGAAGTCTCTGAACATTACTATACTGAACACATTTTTCATACAAAATATGTCTGTAAGTAGCATTATCTTTCCTATTATATATAAACAACTAGTTTTAAATAGCATATAGTCATGCTTTCTTGTTATAGGGAATCTTTGTAAGGTTTATATTTTAGGTTTAAAGATAGAGCTTTCTCATTTCTACTTGTAAAATTGCTTTTCTAGCTGAATATTTAATATGTAAGATTTTTTTTACATCAATTGGTGACATAAGAATGGATCGTTTTCTTGTATCACCTACACATTAGATAAACTTG
This sequence comes from Uropsilus gracilis, assembly GCA_004024945.1. Classification (NCBI taxonomy): domain Eukaryota; kingdom Metazoa; phylum Chordata; class Mammalia; order Eulipotyphla; family Talpidae; genus Uropsilus; species Uropsilus gracilis. The sequence continues at coordinate 51,702 of PVHY01006477.1, read as the reverse complement.
TTAGGTAAAGGCAAGGGCAGGGTGTTCAAATATACCTTTTTGTAAATTAGCTATAATTTGCCTTCTTTCCATAGTCCTCTGCTACATCAATATCCTCAATGTGGTAATCTTACAATTGTGTCACTACCCACTGAATGCATTTTCATGTGCCGAAATCTATCAATGGCATAAAAAAGTATAAATATTGGTTACCTGTATTTAGAATCATCAAATTATCTTATTTTATTATTATTATATTATTATTATTGTTTTAATGTGAAAGAAATTTAATAAGGTTAGTATGCATGGAGAAGAAATTAATGATAATATTTTCTGACATGGAAACAACCCAAATGTCCTAAAACAGATGAATGGATGAAAAAGATGTGGTATATATACACAATGGAAGATTACTTATCAATTAAAAATGACAAGTTAGATGATTTTATGGTAACATGGGTGCACCATGCTAGAAGAAATAATATTAGCAGAAACAAGTCAGAAAGAGAAAGACAGAAACCACGGGTTTCACTATTCTATGGGACATGGAAAAGATAAATAAAAAGCCATGAAGAAAAATCAAAACAACTTAACAACAAAATTGAAGTACACAACTCAGGGAAGATGGGGTGGGGCAGAGTGAGAATGGTCGGGGGGGAGTGGTAGGGAACTCTAGGGATTACAAAGATGTGAAATTTTATATAAATAAATAATTTTTTAAAAAAGATAATTATATATCTATTTTGAATGAAACGTTCAGAAATATCCAACTTTGTATGGTAATACCTAGCCAAACAGAATTTGCTCAAGGACAGGCCACTGAGGACCAAAAACTTGCCACAAATCTAAGACACCTTTGATGGTGAACTGTGGAAAAGGGGAAGAAGGTGCCAGGAAAGTCTGGAATGAAAGAAGCAAATCAAGTACAAGTAAAGGTAACCGTTGTTATTGTCAGCCTCCCCAAGGGTCTTTCACTCACATCTCTTCCAAGTCTCAGCTCCACTGGTCACTCTCTATGTCCTCTAAGTTCTTGGTGCAAGTCCAAAACTTCTCCACATATCTCTCTGCACTTAGTGGCATTATCTTCGTTGAAAGTCATCGTGACTACATAGTACCTATTATCATTTTATGATCATAGAGATAATAAGACAGATGAGAATCTAAAACTCTTTGTTGACATGTTCCTCTATAAACTTGTCTTGACTTATTAAAAAGATAAAGGAAATTTTGGGAAGGAGATGAATCATTTCTCTGCTATCATTTGAGTTTCTTAGCAACTATTTTCTGCTGCTCAGGAATCTTAACTCTCCCTGAAGTGATTACCACTTCCACAGTTTGATGAGAGATTTAAGGCATTTACTACTAAAATCTATGCATTGACAAAAGCACCTACTTTGAAGTGTAATTAATTCAGCATAGAAATCTTACTGTCTTGCTTACTTTTATTCTCTATTAACAGATGTTTAATTTTTTTTATGATTTTATATTTATGTTTTCCAGAAATGCATTTTCAGAATTGATAGTAAGACCAAGTATAGTAACTTACATTAATAATTCTGATTCTAATTCCTATACACACACACACACATATATATATAATTTCTTATAATATATAGGAACATAGCTAAGACATTCTGTGAATTCCAGTTTATTTTGTTCACTTAGTCATTGATGATCAACAAATAATGTTGAATATGTTGAATGAAGGAATGAATAACTTGAATAAACCAACATCACCAATCTTAAATTTCTGCATAATATTTTGGGCATTCATTTAAGATGACATTCCTCACTTCATTCTCCAAAGTATTAGTTCCCATACTCTCTTTCCTGAACAACTACTGTAGTTTCAATGTTACTGTCAGAAGTACAGAGACCAGTTTATTGTCTTCGAAAACAGCAATCACTAAAAAATTATATGTCATAAATTTATTTTTTAAAGCTTTACTGTTCTAAAAATAGTGTCCAGAATTTGTCAAAGTTTTCAAAGAATACTACAATGTTGTGGTGTTATATATTTGATGGGATTTACTTAGAATTTCCACTGAATCTCTGGGAAATTCTACTCTCCCATTTTCTCAAGAGAGATTTGACATAATTGAATTAATTTAACTTTCCTGTAAAGCATTTCTCTACTTTCTTGTGTTTAAATATGAGTTTTCTTCTATTTCAAACCATATTCCTGACTCCATTTTTCTCTTCTCTAGTCTATAGATGTAAGGTTTAGATCACTTCCTCAGGGGAATGGGAAGAGAGAAGATATGGTGGTGATGGGAGTAGATACTGGATTCAAGTTTCCAGACAAGAGCCTCAGAGAGTACACCTCTCCAAATAGAATAATTCATTACTCTTTTAGTCATTTAGTTAAGTTGCTGGTTTTTGGTCTTTTTTTTTTTTCTATTCAGAACCTACCATATTCATATTTGGCATAGTATCTTTGGATTCATAGTGTGCATATTTGGCATAGTTATCTTATGGACTTTAAATTAATATAAGAATATGTTATGAACAGATATGTACAAATAATTTTGGAAATGGAAATGAAATATATAGAATAAGAGAAAATCTATCAAATTCTGCAAAAAAAGAAAAAAGGAAAGAAACACAATTTGAAAAGCCTACAACATTGACAGTATGTAATTTAAAAAAACTTTCTCAGAAACAAATTCAAGGTCTAGATGATCTGTCTAGTGATTCCAGTGAAACATTTAAGAAATAAATCATGTCCATCTTAGAGCTTTTCATTCTAGTGTAGGTTTGATACAAATGCTGGCAGAGGTCTTAGAAGAAAAGGTGTCTGGGCATATGCACACGTTAAGACATGTAAGGGAATAAATTTATGAATTTAGAAATGAAATAATTCAAGGGAATGGGACCTTTTCTGCAACAAAAAATACCTTCAATTACTTGAAAGTTCAATCACAGAGAGGGAGAAAATATTTACAAGACAGAGAATTGAAAAATGAGTTATCTAAAATAAGTAGCAAAAAAACTCCTAGAAAATAAGAGACAGACAACCCAATATACATAAAGGAAAGAAGCTTGGAGAGGGATGCACAGAGGTGATTAATTAAAAACCTTGCAATGGCTTAGCATAAGACATTACTCAGCCTTAGGATTCTGCACCCCATCTCATCACTAGCCATTCTGTCAAGGCCCCTGAGCAAGCACACTCTGCAACACAACCTGTGTGTGCACTTTTCTGTGAGGACACATATACTGGAAAGTTCAGATCTAAGTTTTAACTGACACTGGAACTAATTCAAACACTCATCATCACTGCAACCAATTACCTATGAGTGAGCATTTGAAGGAACAAATGATAACTACAAGAAGCAATTTAATAATCTCAAAATTTCATGTGAAAGATGCCAGACATACAAAAATTCCACCCTTATGATTCAATTTATTTCAAGCCATAAACAGGTAAAATGACTTTGAGAATAATGATAGTTATTTTCTTTTGTGAGCCAGAAAGGTGAACGACTGGGTGGGGACCCAAGAGCCCCTTTGAGTGCTAAACTGTTCAATAAATGACCTGTTCTTGGTCATAAGCAAGTCTGCTTTGTGGTCATTCAGTGAGCAAGTTCAGTTAGAATGGCTATCTATTTTCTGTTTGCTCTGCTTCAAATAAAGTATTTAAAATAAAGAGAAATGACTTTGCTATTGACTTCAAAATAGATTACCTGTATTTTACATGTAGAAATATCTCAAGACATTCACTTATCCTCAGCTCTAATAGAAACAAAAAAAAAACTTGAGGAAATATATGTATGTATGTCAAAAGGGATAAAATGGACTAAAGAACCCAACGGACTTGCTACAGTTTACATATACCGAATTGCAGTTCCTCTGCTGTTCTGAATAAATTCAATTCATGATAATTTGAGTTTGCCTCATTTTGGACTCTCTCAACTTGGGCAAACCTTTCTGCTTTTAATTTTATCAGACTTTAGCACCACAACATGAGTTTTCTTTATATAACCAATATTTGCTTTCCTATATTTTCAAATCTTCTAATCTTTCAAGTATAAATACCATCCTTCATAGATAGCCTGGCACTTGGGTTAGCTTTCTGGTTTGTTTGACTTGTGATGTTAATTCCAATATCAAATTGATTGGCTTGATTACATTCCCATCACCAGAGTTCATATTTTCTAGTCTGCTTTCTATTTTTCTTTCTCTTGTTTTTTTTTTTTTTCTTTTCATGGTCTTAACAGAATTTATCTCATTTCATTTCAAAGTATGTTTTTCCAGTAAAGCTTAGACTCTGCCTGTAGATTTTGAGTAGTATCTCTATCTTATCTATGAATAAGAAAATAAACCTGGCATATTTTCACCTTTCACTGATCACACTCTCTCATCATTTCCCATTGTTAGTTCTCCGGGGAATCTATATTTACACATGTTTTCAATCATAGAAAAATTGTTAAGACATCAACATTACTATTATTGCTATCATGTTTTTGAGTCTAAAATGTCCTTAAATATTTTCATTATTTAATACTTAATCAGGAAGATCTTTGAGTTGGTAAACATTTCTAAGACTTTGAATATCAGAAAGCAAGTTTTTTTTTTCTTTTTTCCACAAATTCTAATTTGGCTAGATAGGGAATCAAATTTCATGTGAATTTTCCCTTGGAATATTTAAACTGTGTTTTTCATTCCACATTTGATTTACCTGATGAAAATTTCATTAAGAAAGCAGTTAACATTTCTTTGCAGATAACCTAAGTCTCTTCAATCTACTTTTTACTTTCTGTGTTATGCTGTTCTCATTCTTAATTGTTGACAATAGTGTTCTAAATGTTGGCATGTTTTTTCTGCTTTATAACAATTTTACTTATCAGAATTAAAATACTGCCACTGTCTCAAAATATATCTTGAATCTCTGAATGCTTTGGGATTGCTATTTGGGGTGCTGTTCTCCTCCTAAGACATCCCTCCACCTCCAGACTTGCTTTCCTGCTATATAGATAACACAGTCTCCTTTCCAGACTGGTTTGGTGCAGGCAAAGATAAACAGCAAACCAGCATATTTTGCTTCATCTTTCTCCTTAGTTAACCTAATGCTCATTCTTCAGCTTCCCATCCTGGTTCATCCAAAAACTCTAAGCCTGTAACCACAAGCTAATCTTGTTATCAGATTTCATCCAAGAAATTTAAACTTTTTAAGTTTTTCAGTTTCCACAGCTTTACTTTGTGTGTTTTATACTACTGAGCCTTTATTCAGAGAAGTGAAACTACTAGAGATGACAAGAAATAGGGTATTCATTGTGGTGATTTATCTTTACACAATGTGAGAGCCCACAAAGAAGTCTCTGGAAACTTCCAGTTGTGCCAATGAGCCTGAGGCCAGTGCCATGAATCCTAAGAAACAGTTGGATGTGCAGCCAGTACTAGCCATCTGTCTTGCCAAGAGTTTATTGAGCTTATTACTCTTTTCAAAGAACCAACATTAGTTTTTGGTGATTTCTTAAATGTATTTTATGCTTCTCTTTTTCATTGATCTCTACAGTTACTTTTATTATTTTCTACTCTTTACTTTATGTGAAATATCATTTTGCAGTTATTTTGTTTCCTCAGTGTGGGCATTTAAGACAATGAGATTTTTTTTGTAAGTATAGTTTCACTGACAGCTTTTGCACAGATATCTGGCTAAGTTTGTGGAGTCTGATGGAAGAGCACCTGGTTCAGCACAAAGACAGCAGATAGGAGCTGTTATGTAATATTCAGCCCCTCCTGACCCAGAGATATCTTCACATCATAATGACAGTTGCTCCAGTTTCACTTCCAAGCCCTGCACACCTTTTACCCATGGAACCGCAGGCTCACATTGCCCATGGTACCATGGACTTAAGCAATTCCCAGCCTCAGCTATCCAAGTAGCTGTCATTACAGGCACGTGACACCATGCCCAACTTTTTTTTGGGGGGTGGGGGTGGGGACTAGGTCTCTCTATGTTGCCCTGGGTGGGTCTCGAACCATGATCCCAATTCCCAGCTGCAACTCCATAAGCTGTTGGTTACAGGCATGGGCCACCGTGCCCAGCTTCTACACACCTTTTTCAAATCCACTGCACATTATAAAAGAAATCCTGTATAACTGCTAAGCTGGCATTGTTCAACACTACCACATCAAACTCTTCTTGACCCCTTGACATACCTGTGTCTTTTAATCACACCAAATTTTCAAGAGAACATGACCTTGTGCTCACCTGCAGCTTAACCTTTTCTCATACATGAGAACACTCTGCTACCCAAAGAGGATGCACAACCACATTTGCACTTCTGGATAAACATAGCACCACTCTTAGCAGAGTCACAACTGCTTTTAGTAGGCTGTAGACTAAATGCCATGATGTAAGATTACCTACTGCTCATATACCTCATGCCAGATGAGGGTGTAGAAAAGAGAGGGAAAATTGGCTAGTATACAAACACAGTCATAGGGAAGGAAGACGTATGCAGAGCAGTTAAAGCCCTCATTTTCACTGTTGGTCACATTCTTACAGCTTTCGCTGCTTTGTACTTTTTTTTTTTTTTTTACCTGTGCCTCGTTTCCTTACCATCTCAAGTGAACTGGTGTCATTTTATGGAGAGACCCAAATCATCTTCATTTCTGAAGATTCTGAGTCATTTGTAGTCTGATCTTGGTGACTTTATGTTTCTGGTGTTTCCCATTAGTTGTTACTATGGGAACACTAGGAAGTACCTTAGAAGATGTTCTATATTCCATGCATTTGCCTCCTTATTCTCACTGTGCAGTAACAACCCATTTTTTTTTCTATGATAAGAAAGGATGACTTACTTCAGCCAATACAGTGGCCCCTTCATTAGTATGAGGCTCCAACTCTGCTATATAATATTACTATCTTTTTTCCTCAAATAAAATTTTTAATTTAAAATAACTCTAGATTTGTGGCAAAGTTGTGTAGATCATAAGGAGCTCCCTTATGTCAAGCAGTTCACCTTATCCACCTTATTATCATCAATATATGTTAGTCACACTAAGCCAATATTGATATTTTATTAGTGAAGTAGCAGAGTTATTCAAAGACCCTCAGTTTCTGTGCTGTTTCTGTTCCAGGACACCAGGTAAATGTCAGATTACATCTTGGGCTATGCCTACTTAACCTCCTCTTGGACTGACCCTCTGCATTGTTGATGCTGGCAGCTCCAAGAAATTTCATTTGTAGAATGTTATCTTGTATGTATTTGTCTGATGTTTTACCTGTGACCACCCTGAAATCACAGGTTGTATGAGTTAGATCATATTGAAGGTAAATATCATGGGTCCATTCAATGACCATTACTGATATGAATCACCAGCAATCAAGGCTGAATCTTACTCTGAGAGTGGATTGTTGAGTTTGTGAACACTGCCTCTCTGTCACCCTAAGGAATCTACTCTCTTCAATTTTGGATGAAAATGTAAGCAGAAAAATGTACCTTCCCTACAATATGTGCATAATTTGAATTGCTGTAAAAATCACCAAAAATCTAACAGGAAAGCAAATTTTGTGTCTAGTTGCTATCTAATGAGAGTAGAAATTGTGACCTATTTTAAAATAAAGCTGTATGAGATCATAGTCCCAAGATTTTCATCCATCAGAAAAATTTTTTAATCAGAAATCTGGTTAGATGATGAAAATTATTTTGATCTTGATTACAAATTTCATTCATAAAAGGGAAAGAAGTGCAGCTGCTCAAAGATAAATAATTTAAATAGCTACAGTAATGGGTTGACTTGTGTTACTATACAAACACATGTAAAAGTCTGAGGCCCAAAAACCCCAGAATGTAATCTGATTTGGAAACAGGATCTTTATAGAGAGAATCAACTTAAAGGAGGCCATTATCATGAACTTAATTCAATCAAGCTAGTACCATGTGAAGCATCCACAACTCAGAAGATGCCAATTAATGTAGCTCAGTTTCTAGAAAATTCCAAGGGAGCACAGTTCTAGCCTATGAGACAATAAGCTTCTCTTGTTTTAAGTCACCAAATATATGGAACCTTGTTACAGTAACCTTATCAAGATAATATACATACTTAAGAAGAAAAATTAAACTAAAACATTTTAATGCTTATTATGCTAGAGATGTTAGGCCATTATACAGATGTTAGTGTATATGTATATATAAAATGTTAGAATGTATTACATATTGACATTGGAATATTTGTAAGTATATAGTTTCCAACATATATATTCTCTTCTAATAATAATATTAAATATGTGAAGATGCAGATGGTAATTCACAATTCAAAACAAATCCAAAGCAACCATTTGGCTGTCAAACACACACATCAATTTTAAGGAGATTAAAAGTTACACCATTCCATTTGGTTTTAAGTATTTTCATATTAGTATAATCACATGCCTTTAATATTTACATAAGTATGAAAAATTAAAAACTATAGTACATATTCCTTGAAAAATTTTAGTTCTAAAACTCTTTAAAGTATTTACAGTGCAACTCAATTAACATAAAAACATTTAAAATTATATTTGAGCAGATAAGGATTTCTATACACTCCAGAAAGATAGTTAGAATATTGCACAAATATATTTATTTCAATTTTGCAGACCTCTGTACAGAGATCATATCAACTGAAAATGAAAAAGATGTCATATATATCCTGAAAATTTTAGAATTGTCAGTGATGGTCTATTAAGTAGACCATCTAAAAACCCATGGTATGAAACTATTTTTATGCAAGAAATATTCAAAATTCTAACTGCAGAGACAATTAAAAGTAAATCAGCATAATTCCAGATTATGAGAGGAGTCTACAATATTCCTTATGATTTCTACATTCATTAGTTAAATCAGCATTATTTAGCACCTCATACACCAGTGTCTCTGCTAGGTGTAAGGATTAAAAATGAAAGCAAAACAAAGACAAAAGAGCAAGCATTTGATTGTTTAACCAAACTTCTGCTTTGACAATTTTGTGATGAAATCAAGAACAATTTATGAACCACCACTAGATACACTAGCTTAGCTACAAGAGGTTATAAGGCAGAGATTGTAAAATTGGCATTAAATAATTTTATTCTCTTTCATAAGGAAAAACTATCTTAGTGAATCATAAAATAGATAATGTAGTACATAGAATGAGTTCATAGTTGACCAAAATACCAAACACAAAATGACTGATATGGACAATTCATTTCAAGGTTAAGTGTGGTTGAACTGTAATTGAAGATACTAATATAAGATTACTGTGAAATAACATCATTAGCTAATGAGTATTCAATGTTTTCCATTAGTCACAGTTTTTAGCAATATTCAAATGAGGACAACAAAATATTGGGGATTAAGTAAGTTCCCCATATTGACATGGTATTTAAGTGAAGATACAGACTTTGCCTCTGTAGCCCTGCTCTGCATCATCTCTACACCACAGGGCTGAATGTATTAATAAAACAGTACCATAGTTAACAGAGGCTAAAGACCTTTCATTGACTACACATGGGAAGTTTTGTGAATAAAAATGAAGTTTTTCAGTTGTAATTGTTTTTGTTGCATTTTGCCTAGATTTTTATTTCATTAGTTTAGCTTTAGTCATAAATACTAATCTCCTTTAACATTGTTTGTGTATTACAATATGCTTTTTTCAAATTATCCAAGACATTTTCAGGTTTCATATCCCTTTCTGACACATATTTGTTGTTCATGTCTAAGTTACATGGCTAGTTTATCAAATGCATGCAAATATCAAGGGGAGTTGGTATGTGCATTTGAAGATAACTTTAAGGAGGCTGTTTCTCCTGTTTCTTTCATAATTATATTCTCCACCCCGTTGAGACCCACAGTACTAAATATGTTCAAAATTGGCAGCTTAAGGATAATAAATTGGCTAGTAGGGACATATCCCCAGGTCAGTGAGCACCTGGGACTCATTGTCTTTTTGACTGGGGACTGGGAGTATGACAGTCTCTTCTTCTACAGCACCATCTTTTTCAAGAAAAGAACTCCCCTTTGCTTCTCTTGACCCTTGGGTAATTTAGTTGCCTTCCATTCCTTCCCTGTCCAGAGAGCTAGTTTGATTAAGGGAGAATGCTATCTTGTTTTCCCTTCATTTAGACACAAGGTTGTTTACACACACACAAACTTTAATACGCATGTGTGCTGTATGTGTGTATATATATGTATATATACATATTTATATACATACATATATTTATGTTTTATTAAATATTTCTGTAACTGATGAGAAATTTTGCTAAAGTTTTCGTAATTTTTATCTCTCCCTCATAAGTCTTTATAAATAAAAAGACTGAGGTCTTGAGAAGCTTAGTAAATTCTCCAGTAACGATTTTTAATAAATGACAGCATTAGAAATCTATACTTCTCTTTCATACCCTTCTTTCACTCAAATTCAGAGTTAGTTATATAGACCAAAATTTACTAGATCTCTGGTTTATTTACTTGTGATTAAAGTTTCATTATTACTGATTGGAAATATATATATATATATATATATATATATATATATATATCATTGGTCAACTATCAATGACAACAATTACAAGACAAGTATTTCTCTGAGGTAGTGAAGTGATTGATTAGCCTGGATCAGAGACGCATATGATCTGCCATATGACTGAGCAACTCAATCTATCAGCAAGAAGATAAACCAATAAAAATGTCCATCAGCATTTCAGCAGCCTGAACACACCATACTTTATATTCAGCTACTTCTTTGCAACATCCTGAAAATTGCTCCACAGTTATTTTCCAGATACAGAATAGTGTACGAAAAAGTATATGTATATATATATTTGACTTCTCAAAAATGTGCAGCAAAAGAGAAATCACCCAGACACTAAATAGATATGTAGGGTCACACCAATTGAAATCAGAACAAATCTCTGCAATTGATGTGTATTGCAACAATTCCCTACAAGAAAAATAACAAGACATTACTTTGGGTATTGCTATTCATGGATAGAAAGCAATTGTCCAACAATAATGATATTTTTTGCAAATTTTATAGATGTCTCTTTTAAAAGCCTCATGAAATGGACAAAAGACAAAGTAAACATATATACATGTATACACCTGCATTAAAAACAAGCACATGGATAATCCTTAGTTACTATGTGGTGGAAACAATTATATCTTTCTATTGATAGATATACAGGACTAGGTGGCTGGGTGAGAGAAAGTCAATGGGAGAGAGTGGAGAGAGATTTAACATCTAGGAGCAACAAATACTACAGAGAGCGGTGTAATGCTGTTTTTAATAAAGATCCTGAACTTCAAGTTACTTAAAAATAGCATAATCTGTAGACATTAAGGTAGATATTAAGGTTCCTTGTTCCTTTAGGAATTTTGTAACTGGAGATGAAATAGTCTTCACCAAAAGATGTATGCTATATTAGAGAAACTTGAGTGTTCATATACTAAGCTCTCTAAAATCAAGCTGTCACCTACACAATCAAGCACATCATTATATTTGCCCTAAGTTTTTTGTAATGTTTAGTTTTCATCATCAGTGCTACATAAAATAGTGGTATGCCTTATAATATAAGATTGTCTTAGTCACAATGAAATTTAATAATTACCAGGGGATCTCTTTAGAGTCAAGTAATGAAACAATTACAAAAAAAAAAAATCATAAGTTCAGGATTTTTCTGGCTTTAATTTCTGGCACTATTTAGTGACCACACCCTGCAAAGGTAAGAAAGAAATAATTTGCATTTACGTTTCTTTTGATTTTTCCTTACTTAGAAAATTTTATATTTCTATTTTACTGTTGCTGCTATTTATAGTATCTCTGGTTTTTATTATATAGAAATACACCCTGAAACTAATTTTTGTAATTTAGCTGGCTTTTTTTCTCTATGTAAAATGATTTTCTTTAATATCAGTAATTTTTACATCAGTCATCTTAGTATATTTCTAGGTTCTCTGTTCATTAGCAGGTTCTCTAAAATCTTAAGGAAGGACGGGGATACTTTGGATTTTATATTTAAGAAATAATTGGGATGAGCATAATACTTTTGGATATTCTTTCATCAGAAAGTTTTGGAGCTGGGTATGGTAATGCGCATCTGTAATCCAAGCGCTGGGAGGCAAAGTGGCCAGGGACCGCTTAAGCCTGTGGGATCGGGACTACCCAGGCAACATACTAAGACCTAGTTTCAAAAAAAAAAAACATTTGGAAGCTTCTCTAGAGTATTTTTTTATATTAAAAGTTGCTTTGGAAAAATCAGAGGTCGGTCAGGTGTTTTTCCCATTCTTTTAAAGTATGAGGTTCTCCTTTCAGATTCCTCACTGTCTTTTATGCTCACTCACCAACCCACGTTTCCTGACAAGGAATATGAGTTTTGATTTCCAGATTCTAGTCTGCAAGCAAAGTTTTCTTCCATTTAAAGTGTGAATATTTTTATTGGATGGCAATTTGATTTTGATTCTTGGGAGTCAGTTTCGTCACGAATGTGCCTTGTTCTAGCACAAAATCATCACACTCTCCACAATGGCTTCCAATCCTGTTCTTATCATAGCTTTGATTTCCTTTGTTATCTTGTCTCTTTGATTATGCTATGATGTTGTGTCTTAAGCTATCTCTCAGTGAAGGTTGGTTCTGTTCTGTTTTGTTTTTATCAGTTGCTGCGCAATTTTATCCACTCTTGTTCTACAATGATGGTTTTGAACTTACATCTGAGTCAATCTCTTTTTTGTTTGTTTGTTTTATTTTAGGAATAAATGCAATTTATTTCACTAAGACTATATAAAGCAGTGTTTCTCTTAAATATGTATGCATGTCTCAAAAGCCCCTTCTTGGGAATATTTTCACCTGCCTTTTGTCTATATTATTTTCCTCACTTTTCATTTTATTTGGTTCAAACCCCCCCCCATATCTGTGAATTATTGTTATGATATTTCCTTTATAATCCATATTCAACTTTCATTTGGAACAAAGAACAATGTGGGGATGGTCACAGGAAGGGGAATGGAGCACTCACTCAATTTAAATTCTGTGTTGTTATTCTGAAAACCCCTTACCAGAATTATTTACTTTAGATTCAACTCCTTATGTTTATTTTAGAATATTTAAACAAGTTGTGTTTCTCATTGCAAAACCCATTAAATTGTAAATTTAGTAGTATGCTGACTTCAGTATGCTGACATTTTTCTTCTTTCAAATATCTCTCTTCTGCCAATATTCACAGACTTGGATGTAGATTTTTCTAAAGGGAAGCAAATCATTCTGCTCTCTCTTTCCCCCACCTCCACCCCAGTTTTAGGGGAAAAAAGTTAAATCATATACTTATATTTGAAATTTTTGGTACCTGAGAAATTATGTTTTTTAAAGTTCCTTACCACTTTAGATTTTTTACAGCTTTGTTGTTTTTTACAGCTTTGTTTATATGTATATGAATTTATACATATAAATTATACTTTGGAAAGCAATAAGCATATCCATATATTTTAGAAGGCAATAAGCATATCCATCACCTCAAAATTTTTAATAATGCCCCTTAGACTTTTCTTGTTTTCAATAATAATATCCAATGTGAGATCAATCCTCTCAACAAATTTTTAAGTGTATAATATATTGCTATCTATTAGTACTGTATATAATATACAGAGCTCTATAGAATATTCATCTTCTATAATAGTATTTCATACCCATTGTCACAAAATCTAGAGTCATTTCTATGAGGGATAAGTAATATTCTATTAAATTATTTTATGGATGCCAATTTGTGTTGTTTTCATATTTTGACTATTTAAAATAATACTGCAATAAACATGGGGCTGCAGATATAACTTTGAGATAGTAATTTTATTTCATTTGGATATCAAATAGGATTTCTGGACTATGTGGTAGTTCACTTTTAATTTTTTGAGGAACCTCCAAACATGACTGTACTATATTGCATTCCCAACAGTCTCAATTACTCCACATTCTTGTCCACATTTATCTTTTGTGTTTTGATAATAGCCTTCTTAGTATGTAGGAGGTAATATCTCATTGTGAATTATATATTTTTTCTCATTGATGATTAGTGCTGCTGTACACCTTTATAGATATCTGTTGGACATACTATATATTCTTTGAATAGATCCTTGTTCATCTGCCAGTTGAATTATTTGTTTAGTTGTTATTGAGTTGTACAAGTCCAGTATGTAATGGAATTAGCCCTTTGTCAGCTACATACTTTACAAAGTTTCTTCCCATATCACAGGTTGCTTTTTGTTTACTGTGCAGAAAATTTTAGTTTGAAATGATTCCACTTTCTGTTTGCTCCTGTTGAATGTGCTTTTTGTGTCATAACCATGAAATCATCACCAAAACCAAGATAATAAAACTTTTCCTCTAGGAGTTTTACAGTGTCAGGCCTAGAAATCTAAATTTCTAATCTAATTTTGAGTTGACTTGTATTTATGGTGTAAGATCAGTTCTATGTTTATTCTTTTTCATATTGATACACAGTTTTCCCAGAACTACATGCTGAAGTGATTATCCTTCCTTCATTGTGTAGACATAGATGAAGACCTTATCAAACATCCCTTGCTATCTACCTTAAATCTCAAGCTGATCTCTCAAATTCATATTTTGTCCTTTCAGTTGCACACTCATAATTTGTTATTTCACAGATCTACTGCAGAGAAAGAAGAGGATTTCTATGTCTTACACGCTATTTAGGAGGATTATGCTCCAACATCTAAAGGTTCATATTAATTTTGAGCTTCCTTCTTCATTTTGATCTGCATTTCACAGTATTTGGTATTTCTGCTTTGTAGTTTTCCTATAGAATATTCAACATATTCTGTTACATAATTTTGTGCATATTATGGATTTTGTAGTTCTTTTTCCAACATAATTAGCAACATGTCTCTTTTAATGAAAATATTTAAAATATCATTTTTCTACTCAAACACACATGTAATGCTGTAGTAAGTTTAAAAGTTTAAGTTTAAAAGTTTAAGTTTTCTACTCAAACACATGTAATGCTGTAGTAAATTTAAAGTATAAATGAGATTTTAAGACTGAATGGAGTTTCAAAGATCTTACCCATTTTTGGCTTCCATGTTATACAGTGCTAATTCTAAAAATTTCTCAGGATATATTGTATTATCATAATGATATTCAGAAATAAACCTTTTCTGAAAACAGTTCTTATAGATGACTTCAGCAGTTCAGAGTTTTCAGAACCATATCTGACACAGGTTAACAGGATTCAGAACCATACTTGACACAGGTTAACCAAAAGTGCGGAAATATAGGACCAAGTAGACCAAGAAAAGGGAGAATGCAATAAATTCTTGCTCTACAAAAATCACTAATTGTGGCTCAAGTTGAAATATACTTCCATATTGTCTATTTTTCACAACTCTACTAGAAAAAATGAACATAACTAGTTAAAAGTAAATCTTTGCATAACACTAGCATTCATTTTAAGTATTAATGTCTCCATTTGAAAAACAAGTTCCCAAGTCATGAAGGTGTCTTGCAATAAAGGTGTTGACAGAAGCCCTCTGAAACACGTGGCACTCACTTATTTCTAAAACTCCTTTTGCTATGTGGCTTAATATTTGACTTTGAGGTATTAATGAAAAAAATATAGAATGAAACCACTTGTTCAGTCATCATTTGATGACCTTATTTTACACTATTAATAGCTCTTAAGAGAACATTGTTAAAAATATAATATTTTTAAAAATCTATTATTATTTTTCTCCTTTTTAATTTCTTTTCTTACTTGGGGTCAGAAATAAATAATAAGGCACAAATGGACTGGAATATTGTTTGACTTGTTAATCACTCTTTAAGATGAAACTTGAACACTTTACAACTTCACACCTCGTGACAACACTAATTGATGCAGTCCACAGGTTTGCACCTTTTACAGAGTTGTTGATTGACTTGACTAGGAGACAAAAGAGACCACTGGCAATATTGCATAAGCACAACACTTTCCTAAATACAAGTACTACTGTAATGGCTACAATAAAAATAGCATGAAGCTTGCCAGATTATGGGATTGCTGGATATATTTTGGCACAATAAGAAATGCCATCACTATCGAAAATTGAGGAATTGAAAAGTTTAGCCAAGTAAGTTATTTGCAGAAAACTTATTCTCACAAAAACTGATTAACATATTTTTTTAAGAGTTATGACTATGTATAAGGAATCATTAAACAGTTTTAGGAAAACAGTTTGTGTGAAAAAAAAAAAAGTCAATTTATACTCTGACACATTAATTACTCTTTGAAAAAAAGAACAAAATCTTTAACGTAATTTTGACTTTAAGTCAGTTCTTCCAGGGATAGGTCACTTATTCTATGTGATGTTACCTGATAACTTAAATTAATAGTTTTCAAATAAAGTGGAATTAGACTCTTTAAAAAAGTAAGGGTTATACCAACTTACTTTTACTGAAGACCTAGAGTAATTAGAACCTGTTTTAATGAAATAAAAGAAATTTGAAGAAATCTCTCATTTTTATCACAAAAGGTGAAATGTGCACATAGCATTCAGCTTGGATCTTGCATTACCTATCCTAAAGGAAATCATATCCCAGGCAGCAAGAGTGATCCTACTGTGTTTTTTCCCTGGAACTATCTCCTACAGCTGACATAGATATCCTATTACAGCTCTTTTACTATATATTAGTGTGATTTTAGCTTGCACATATTATTTCATATGATTTAGTTGGTTCTTTCTGGCTTCAGGGAGAATTCCAAATTTTTTATGTAAATTAATGATAATTTCTTTTTCAGTTTATGCCATATCTACTTAAAAAAGGTTTCACATAGAGGTTAAAACCTGTATCTCACCCTAAAGATTTCCAGGAGTTGTACAAAATCAGTGAGTCAAATTTCCTTTTTATTTCAAACCACTGGAAAGACATCTTCAAATGTCTGGCATATTTATGACCAAGTATTTTAAAATAGTCTGTGAGGTGCTTATGGATTTCAGTCTGTATAGGTGTTGTATCATTGCCACCCAAAAGTAAAAATAAATAAGACCATAGGCTCAACCATTGAAGGAGTGGGTAAATATAGGACCAAGTAGATCCAGAAAAGGCAGAATGCAATAAATTCTTTCTCTACAAATGATTTTTAGTGCTATGTCAATGTACTAAGTACAAATGATAAATATTATAAGAATCTTTATTTTTCAGGTCTTAAACATAATGAGTATACCCATTTCCTCCTACTGTTTCATCATCACACAAACACCTTTTACCCTGGTTAATTTCTCCAAAATCCTTGCATTTCCTCTAATGGAAGGAGAACTTGTTGGTTCATGTAGATTGTTTACCACACAAATATATGATTCAATACACAGCAGCAACACAAAAGTTTCAGTAACAAATATGCCTTATAAGCAAACTAATTAAACTCTAAAATCCAGGCTTTAATCCTTTCATTTCTGGTTGAAGTCTATCATTACAGATTCAAACAGATTTGAATTTCATTTATATCTTAAGAACAAGCAAAATGTGTGCATGGTAAGTTAAAAAAATGTATATTTGGACAATGGGAGAAATCATTTCAACCTAAGAAAAGGACTATTTATACTCAATGAATCTCCAGTGGTATAAATATTCTACCAAAATTGTTGTAGAGGCCATTAAGAAAGCAATCCACATTTAAAAAACAACAAATTGCACTGAAAAGGTACATCTTACCCCCATACCTACTCTAAATGAAATAATAAATTTAAAATAAAACAATAAAGCAGTAAAATGTACTTTATAAAACCTTTTTATTTTTGAAAAAAAAATAGAGCACTCTTGCAAGATGAATGAAAATCTTACACATTTACTGATATAAAATAAATGACAGATCAATCTTGTGCCAATAAGGAAAAATGTCTTTTCCCATTACCATTGACCAGTGGCCAGGGCAAGAAGAAACACTTGAAGGGAAGAGATTATCTGTGTCTGGGCAACAACTTAGGATAGACCTGCTGCACGTTCGCCCTCTTCTAAGTTAAGGAACATTGCCATTGGAAGAACAGGTGGGGTTGACACTAAAATCACACTAGAAATTCAAAATATAAAATTGATTTGGGGAGTAGAGAGCGAGCCTCTGAGTGAGATGGTGAAAATGGAATTATTCAATCTCTAGTAAAGAAATGTAGCCTGATTGCCTTCAGGTACACATGTACAAGGAAGCAGGTGTGTAGTCTAGAAAATCATCCACTGAAGATAGAATAATTTACAACAGCCATGTTGCTCTCAGTGGCCTCAGCAGGACTGGTCTCCATGTCATTTTGAAAAAGCATGTATTTAAAATAGCAGTGAAAGTGGTCATTTAAACACAAAAGCTTGCTCTCATAAGTTGGCATTGTTTCAGTTTGCTACCCAGATCCATTTTAAGTAGACAAGTAAAATAAAAATTAAAGTTTCCAAAAGATCACAATAA
Organism: Uropsilus gracilis; assembly: GCA_004024945.1. Lineage (NCBI taxonomy): Eukaryota > Metazoa > Chordata > Mammalia > Eulipotyphla > Talpidae > Uropsilus > Uropsilus gracilis. The sequence continues at coordinate 33,320 of PVHY01006477.1, read as the reverse complement.
TTTTATATTCTCAGAGTGTTTTTCAGGTTTTTCAAAGGAGTAATAAAGCATAAGTGTGACCAGAGTCCCCTACAATGAAGACAGAAAGATAGTCACAGGAGGGACTTGGCAATTTCTGCAACAGTACTCGCTGAATTAACTACTTCTCTGTTTTTCTTATATTCCAAAGGGACATACATACATGGTCCCTTGTTTCAAAGGCTTTGATGCACAATCTTGTATATATTTAAGTTGAATACATAGTAGATTTAAATTATATTATCTGCTTTGGGCCTTATATTGCCCCCCCCCCCAAAAAAAAATGATCAGGTATGTATCAGATTCCCTCTAACCTCCTTCCAAAGCTGATAATTAAAAAAAAAAAAACTACCTTGGGAATCTTCCATAAATATTTAGTAGGTGAATAAAAGGGGAAAAAATACTTTAGTCAAATGCTGTAACCCAAATCATACGGTGAAAATATTTTTGAATTCCATGAAAGGTTTATAATAAAAATTCATCATCGAATCACATTATTAAGCACCCAGGTGTGCAAAGCAGTGTGTCGGGTGCTGAGCAGAGCATAATGAAATCAGTTTGAAATCAGTTCAATGCTGGCCTGAAAAGAAAAAATATATATATATAATTTTAAGTAACATTTCAGAAATAAAATTCTACAGTCCACCAGGAAAATTCCTTAAAGTAATACACATCCTGTTGAGAACATAAAAACTTGTAACTTCCAACTAGATGCATTTAAAATATATAAACTTCTAGGTGTGTACCTAGGAGAGCCTGCTTTTATAACAGAGAGCTCGAGTTGAACATAAAGTCAACCCTAGATTGTGTCAACTACTGCTTTTATTTTGTTTTTTAAAGTGCAATCAGACCAGGTGACATAAGCTCTTATGTAATTTTATTTGCACGTGCTTCCCGACCATCTGCTGGCAACACTCATCCCTCCCCTAAGCATCAGGGAGGTCTCATGACTACAGTGTAGACGTGACACTGTGACTCCGGAAGATGAGTCTGAAGTTGCCTTCAGTTTATGCTGGGCTTTCTCGGGAGGGTCAGATGTTAAACCCAGTCACTGAGCTATGAAGAAACCATAGCAGCCAATACCTCACTTGGATGGAAGCGTTGCCTCCAGAAATCAGCCACAATCGGCCTGGCTGTTCCAGTTTAACAGTGAGTTCCAGCCTGTTAGAAAGAGGTTCTCCCACCTCCAGCAGAGTGGCTCAGCCCAGGCATGCAGCAGAGGATCGTTCCATCCACGCTGTGACCAAATTGTAGCTATGTGATAATAACACTTCTGTTTTCGAAAAAAAAAAGTTGGATTCATCCATCTATCTTTGTAATTGTTGGTTAGGTAAGCGGTGATAGACTCTGGAGCCAGAAAGTTCACAGAGATAATTGTGCATATATGTGCATGTGTGTGTGTACATACACATACACATACATACATGTGGAAAATTATATGGCTTGGATTCATTGTCAATGGGCAACAAAGGACAGTTCACACAGGGCATAAAAAGGGGGAGACAATCAAAATGTGGTAAAACTTTTCTAGATTTCCAGTCCCAAAATCTTTCTACTTTTTTACTCAAGAGTATATTGCTGTCTTTGAAGTATTTCCAAGAATGTTATGCAGATTAAACATTTGAATACAATATAAATTTAAACAGCTCATATAGAGTAAGGGTGAAATAAATGGGCTCAAATTCAGACTGATTTGAATGGTAGATTTCTCTCTTCCATAAGCCAGCTGTGCAAAATTGAAATGAATTAATTTCACCAAATCTCTTTTCATTCATTTACAAATGAACTGAAAATTTAAATGAAATAATGCCAGAGATTTAAATCAAACTCATTACATGGTAATCATGTTTATGTTGGGGTATTATCCACTCTTTTATATTATCTGTGTGCTTTAATTAGCTAATATATTAATGAAACATATTTGGAAATAAAAACAAAAATAAGGTTACATGAATCTTCTATCAGTGAGAGAGGAAGAAGCATGTAACATTTTAATGTAAAAAAAGGTATCATCCACCCATTTATATTTAGTTAAATACTGGAATAGATGAGGTAGAGAGAGGACACACAATTGCTAGTAGTCTCTCCAGGTCTCCTCCAGTAAGAACTTCCTACACAGCCTTCACAAACTCTCAGGTAGGAACCTGAAGATACTTCAAATGCCACCAGAACTTTGCTGAGGGAGTTTGTTCCCAAAAATTCATCATGAACATAAATCAGTAGAAGGAAAGATTTATGTAAGCTTTGATTTTAAGGGGAAATGACATCATTTGTCCTCCCAGATACAGTTTCCTAAAGTACGCTTTGAAAAGCATTCATATGTCTTCAAAAGTAATGACTTGCTATTTTTCAGTAGAAAATATCACACAGTATCCTACGAAAATGCAAAATATATAATTTAGTGTCTATTCAAACAAGTATTTTCTTCTGATTTGGGAATTGTTATCCTCACTTAAAAAAATGCAAGCTCCAAGAAGGATAAAGAATAGATGGATTTAATTACAACAAAAAATAAGGCAAATGCATTACCTCTGTATCTACATTAGTTTTTCCCCCACAGGGATCTCACTTTCATTCCACTTTAGCTTGGTTTCTTACATTCACTTGTCTTCTCATAAAAGAAGTGAAATATTTCTATAGATGAGGAAGCTCTTAAAATACGCAGCCATCTTTTTTTTATTATTTGAGACCTGTGATTACTCCTTCTTATCCAGGGCTGCAGAGCAACCTTGAGCCTGTCCAGTCACTTGTACCCCTGGTGGGGATACTCTCCTCTCCTCTGGAGACCAAGAGAAGCCCCCTGTTAACTCAATCACTGTTGTTGCTCCTTGTGTTGTGAGCTTGCTTGCCTCTGGGTGGTACTTAGCAAATGGACTGATTTATGTGATTATATGTGAGAACAGTAGGGCTAGGGGCTGTGAGCACCACCAGGCTGAAGAAGAAGGATAATTAAAAGCAAGTAGGACAGGGATAGACGACTACTATTTTCTTGCATGGCTTGGCTGCTGACATTAATGCATTTTGCATATAAAAAGAAAGTGACTACATCTTCTCTCTCCAGGAAGACAACACATTGGAAGACTAAAAACCAACAGACACAGAAGAGATTTGATTCTTCATTGTCGTTGTTGTTGTTGTTTAGACTTCTCATCTTTCAAATAAATGCTCATTATATAAACATTAGAAAACAAGTAAGAACAAAAGTAAAATCAAGTAAGAACAGTTGATCATCACACACGGAGATCAGTACTGCTCCCCTTGGGAGCAGGACATTTTGTTTTATCTGATAAGTGAACACAAGACAAATGAAAACTACACTGAGCATAATTTCCATTTTTCATCATATTCACATTTCTGATATAATAATTTATGCACATCTTTTAGGTAGTACCATTATCAGATTCATGTCTTCTGTTATTGATACTTCACTATGACTGCTACATATTGTTTCTTGGAATGAGAACACCACAATTTATTATTTTTTATTTTGCATTTTTTTTAATTTTTAAAATTTTATTCATACTTTAGATTTTACAGTATAGGCAAATGATTATCGGAAAACCTCCCACCCCCAACCACCTTTGACAACCCCCTCTGTTCACTCCGGCCCCTCTCCTTGTTGGTTTTTGGTTTATGTTAAGTCCTTTGGTCTCCTCATTTTCTATGGCAATGTCCTTTTCTTTGGTCAGGGACTGTGATCCTAGAATATAGCAAGGCTTGTTGGTAGATGTTCAGTATTATCTCCATACTGGGTAGCAGTTCATTCTCCTTTGGAATCTATTGGTGTTTTCTCAATGTTAACGGTCTTCAATCAATTCCATTCATTGTAGAAGATACTCGTTGTGGCGAGCATCTGATGAAAGACTTTGCAGATCATTTCCTCTCCTTCATGATTGTAGCTTTGTGTGGGCCTGCAGCCCCATCTCTGTGACCTTCCTCTCCCATGGAATGGGGAGGGGCACTTTGCTTTCTTGAGTTGTGTATCAGTCCTTAGTTTTAGTTTTTGGCACACCCACTCATTGTGTAGCCTTAGGTGTGATTCTGTAATAGGTGGATAGGTGATGTCCATGATCATTTCTCCAGTCCAATATACTTTGTCTTTCTCACAGTTCCTTCTCTTGCAATCCGCTCATATTTGTGCTCAATATTTTGCTCCGGTCCCTCACCAATTCTATCGGTTCAATGGATTATTAGTTCTCTTCTCTTTCCTTCTGAGGACTAATAATTGGGGTGAGAGCAAAAGAGAGGGGCCGCGCCCACTCACCCATCCCCCAATTTATTATTTTTTTAAATTGAAGTAACATTTGCATATATCACCATAGGGTTTTATTATTATCAAAGTACTATAGATTACTATGTTTGTAAATGATACCATTTTCCTGCTTAATGCTTAAATATATGATGTCTGAAGAAGAAAGAATGTATCAACTTATTGATAAGTTTCCCTAGCTATATAATTTAAAGCACTAAATTTGTCAAACTTTTTTGCTGTGATGCAACTTGTGTTTTTCCAAAACATAAAAGAAAATCAAAATTTTCATGAAAAAACTGTTCCCTGCTGGCAAATATTCAGAATGAATTCTTCTTCCTTCTCAGTAGCTCAATTTGAAGTTTTCATGTTTTTTAGATTTAACCAGTTTTTCACAACTTTCCAATTGAATCTGAATGACAGGATGCATCCATTTGGAACCAGTGTAAATGAGTGGAACCAACAATTGCAACAGACTTGCTTTGCACTCCCTAAATCCCTCCAAAGAAGTAAAGCAAACCTAGGTAGGTGCTCTAACACCATTTCACTATCCAATCAAGAAGTGGATTAAACGCCAAAGTTATTTGAACTCATGAGCAATAGGTTTCCAGTTTACATATTTCATTTCTCTGATTCTTGGGACAACTCATCAGAATATTGGCCCTGAAAGGGCAAGGGCTACAAGGCATTCAGATTTGCATTGATTGAATGAACTTCAGGAGCAGAGGGGAGAAGATTTCATTAGCTTGGTGGAGCGGAGCAATTACATTCAATTAACCACTTAAAGACAGTCTGCCCTTTGAAATTAATTTCTTTATCCCCAGGTGTCTCATCAACAAAGTCATTATTGCCCAGGTATTTGGTGAAAGTAAATAAGATAACATTTATGAAGTGCTAAAGAGACAAAGTCTACAACTTATTGAACATACAATGTACATTGAATTCTTGTTTCATTATTATCCCTAATTATTAGCAATGCTATCCATTCATGACAAGGCCTGGAAAGGTCAAATTCAGTCAGATACAGAATATGATTAACTATCTTGGGAGATAAAAGAACCATCACTGAGGACACCTGCATGTACTACTGAGGAAGATAATATTTGGGATGTTTTAGGGAATATACTGTGGACCTATCACCTTTTGCAAAGGTTTTCCCTGGTGTTATATGAAAGATGGAAATAATTTTCTTATGATCATATACTTTTCCAAGAGGAATTTTACAAAACACTACTGCAAAAGGAATTTTCACTAGGGATAACTCAAACCATATCCAAATTAATTTAATGCATGATTTTAGCTACATAGGGGAAATACACACATTAATAAACTATATAATTAAAACTATATATTTACTTCATTTTACTGTCTGTTTTTGGTTTGGTGATATTGACTTTTGTTTTGTTCCACATTTGAATGAATTTATCTAGTATTTGTCTTTCTTTTCTCACTCATTTCCCTTAGCATAATCTCTTCTGTTGTTGTCACAGATGGCAAAAACTCAACCTTTTTATTTAATAGATGATTTAGTTTTCCATTTTATAGATAGAAATGCACACACACAATATTTTTACTTTATTCATATATTATTGGGCACTTAGGTTGATTCCATAATGACTACCGTAAATAGTCATGTGATGAACATAGGAGGACACATATGCATGCAAATTTGTGATTTTGCATTATTGGGGTAATACTTAGGATTGGAATTGCTGGATCATTGGTAAAATCTATTTCCAATTATTGAGAAGTTTCCATATGGTTATCCCTGGGAGCTGGACCAATCTACCTTTCTGCCAACAGTATATGAAATTCCTTTTTCTCTACAGCACTTAACTCTTTCTGGACTTTTTATTATAGATTATTGTCACAGGCTTGAAATGGTATCTCATTGTGTCTTGATTTGTATTTCTTTGGTAAGAGCTGAGGAGTATTTTTTCGCATGCCTGTTGATCATCTGATGTGTCTTCTTTGGAGAAGTGTCTAACTCTTCTGCCCATTTTTATTGAGCTTTTTGTTCTTTTTCTGTTGAGTTGTATGAATTCTTTGTAGATCTTAGATATCAACTCTTTCTCAGATGTACGAAGTACATCTGAGAAAAATTTCCCTTCACTCAATAGAGTCGATTTCCTTCCATTCAACAGAGTATATTTTCATTTCAATGATTGTTTCTTTTGCTGTGCAGAAGCTTTTCAGTTTGATATAGTCCCATTTGCTTACTTTTGCTTTTATTTCCCTTGCAGTAAGAGTCAAGTTCCTAAATTCATCAATGAAGCTGATTTCATAGAATGTTTTGGGTTTATTGTCTTCTATAATTTTATGATTTCAGGTCTTACATCCAAACCTTTAATTTATTTTGAGTTAATTTTTATGTATACCATGAGACAGAAGTCTATTTTCATTCTTTTGATTGTGGCTGTTCAGTTTTTCCAACCTAATTTATTAAAAAGAATTTTCGTTCTCCATTGTACACATCTATTACCTTTGTCATAGATTAACTGTCCATATAAACATGTGTTTCTTTCTATGTCCTTACTTCTGTTCTGTTGGTCTGCATGTTTATTTTCATTCTCATACTTCATTGCTTTGATTGTTAAATCTTTGTGGTATGGTTTGAAGTGAAGGAACCTGATGTTACTATTCTTCATGTTTTCTTTTTTTAATCTTTCTTTGTACTTTCTTTCTTTGTACACATGGGACTTTTTGTGATTTCATAGAACTATCATTAATGTTTCTTCTATTTACTTGAGGAATGGCCTTGAAACTTTGATAGGGATTTAATCTGTATATTTCTGGGAATAGCATGGCCCATTTTATAATACTTATTCTTCCAATCCATATACAAGGAATATATTTCCATTTCTTTTTGTCTTCTATTTCTTTTGATAATGCCTTATAGTTTCCATTGTGCAGATCCTGCATCTCCTTTTTTTGCCTCTATATATTTGATACTTTAATGCAAATGGTGAATGGACTGTTTTATTGATTTCTTTCTCTAGCAGTTAATTGCTTGGATAGATGAACACAACTGAATTTTATAGATTTTATATAAAGTGTAATAAGGTATATAGATTATATATTATGTATATTTATATATATGTTTACATATATAAATATGTATATTTATATAAAGTGGCAGGTTTTATAACTTTATTATTCTGATTATTTTTTTCTAAAGTATTTTAGTTGTGTCTTGAATTTTCTATATATATTTTCAAGTCATCTGCAAATAATTATACTTTTAGTTACTCTTTCTCAACTTGGATTCTATTACTGTGTTTCTCTTGCTGGATTGCTATTAAGATGACTTCCAATACTGTGGTGAATAATAGTGGAAGAAGTGACATTCTTGTTTTATATCATCTTAAAGGAAAATTTTTCAGTTCTTCATTATTCAGAGTAATGGTATAATTGCTTTGCCAGGTGTGGTTTTTATGACATTTAAATGTTTGTTCTTCTCCCATGTTAAGTGTTTTTATCAAAAATAGACAGTCTTATTAAGTGCTTTCTTGATATCTACTGATAAAATCAAATGAATTTTATCTTTTCTTTTGTCGATGTGGTGAATTATAAGTCAATCATATTATAAATAAATTACAAATTATAAATCAATAAATTGATTGATTTTTTTGGCTATTGATCCATCTTTGAGTTCTGTGATAATTTCTCCCTCATCATTATGTGGGTACATTTAATGCAATGTGAACTTGACATGATAAGACTTTGTGGAGAATTTTTGCATCATATTCATTCGGGTTGTTGTTCTGTACTTTTCCATTTCCATTATGTCATTTTCTGGTGCTGGGATCAGAGTGATTTTATCTTCATATAATGTATATGAAAGCATGTCTTTTACTCCAAAATTCTGGAAGAGTTTGAGATGAGTAGGTATTGCTTTTTCTAAGAAGGTTTTATAGAACTCATTAGTGAAAGCATCTGATATTGGACTTTGTTTTTTTGTAGAGTTGATCACAGTTTTAATTTTCTTGCTTGTGTTTGGTCATTAGCCACTCAAATTTTCTTGTTTCTTCTTCATTCAGTTTCAGAGATTGTATTCATGCTAAAATGTCACTTCCTTTGGGTTATTCAACCTATTGCCATAAAGATGTTTGTAGCAGTCTCTCGTGATCATTTGTATCTCTGATATATCTGTTTGTAACTTCTCTTCTTTCATTTCTTATTGTATTTGTTATTGTTTTCTTCCTCTTATCTCTAAGCCTAGCTAGAGGTTTGTCTATTTTTGTCTATTGCTTCAAAGAAGTAACTTTGATTTCACTGATTTCTTGGACAATCTTTTAGATTTCTGGTTCATTTATTTCCCTGATAATTACTAATGTTGATGAACTCTTCATGTTTCGGTTGGCTTTGAAAAATGTCTATCCAGATGATCTAATATTTTTCCAATCAGATTTTGTTTATTGCAATTGAATGGCATATATTTCTTATATTTGTGATATTAAGCACTTGTAAGATATATGATTTGTAAATATTTTTCCTCATCAGTAGGTTGCCTTTTCACTTAGTTAATGGTTTAACATTTTAGATGCTTATTTTCAAATTGAAAGTGAAAATAAGTGATTAAATAATCTACCTTAGAATCTGGAAATCAAGGGAAAATAAACCCAAGCTAAGTAAAAGAAAGTACTGGTAAAAGCAGGGATAAATAAAAGAGAAACAAAGAAAATTTAAAATACAAAACCTAGATCAACAAAATCTGTAAAGTGTATTAAATCCTTCACTAAGATTGTCAAGAGAGAAAGTAAATTATAGATGACAGAAATTAAAGAAAGGTTATCACTATAGACCCCTCTACATATATATACATATATATAATTTATATATATATATATATGGAAATGGTAATAACAAATGTATAACATATTGAACAAATTGCAAGAAATAATAAACATGTTTGAAAACACAACTTACCAACACCAACAGAAGATGGAAAAGAAAATCAAATTAGTCTTACATATTTTAATTAAATTTTTTGTTTAAAAATATTTCTAAAAATGACAATCTAGGCAGACTTAGTCTCAATTGTAAGTTCTCTTAACCATTCAAGGACAAACCTGCATAAAAAGAACAGGGGAACCCTGCCTCATTTAATTTTATGAAGCCAACATTAATCAAATACTAGACCTTTGAAATAAATTTAGAATTTAGTTTATAAGTAAAATACATATTTACTAAATCTGCTATTTATTTACTATAAACTTATAATTACTAAGTCATATTTCAAGCATAGGCCAAAGTCTGTCTCTTATGAAATAACCTATCAATACAACATGAAAGATGACATATATATGGAAAGGAATAACATATATATGAAAAAACATTTATTTTAAAAAGTATAGTGAATTATGACTTAATAGCATTCCAAAGAATTCAAGGTTGTTTTCACTTTCAAAAACCAAAGTTCACCACAGAAAATTATACCAAAGTCCACCAAATTATATGTGTAACTTGGATTCTATGTCCATCAACACCTGAAGTTCTTAATTTCATAATATCTTGATCTCTAATGATTTTCTACTTCAACCAATTCAATGACTCTTTTATAGTCACTTTCTGAAACTTGTCATTAACTGAAAATATTTTAAATTTGAAATTATTAAGCTCACCAGCCAATCAAATAATTCAAGTTTTCCAAATTTATCAACTCCATTCTTAGATTCCAAAATTTGTCACAGCAACAACTCTATTCAGGATAATCTAAATTTCATTCATGCTTCCTGACAAATTATATTCCCATTCTAGAAAAGCATTCATTAAGTCAATGCTCAAATCTGTTTTGTACGGTAAGGAAAACATCACACAATCAAAATGACTGCCAATATCAAAATCATAATTACCCTCTGGATCAGGAAACTTTTCACCTATATAACACACTGACAGATAAATAAACAAAGCTCTTTAGAATATAGCATTAAAGGAATGTACCACTATCAAATATACAGAAACTGAAAGACATCATCTTCCGTTGCTTCTTCCTTACTGTTTATCACAATAGAGTGAGATTCTCTCCTTTTATTATTAAATAGCCAACTCTGTCCACAATGGAGTGAGATTCTCTCCTATTATTATTAAATAGCCAACTCTGTCCTTTATATGTTGGTTTCCCATATCCTGATTTCCAAGGAAATTGTTTTTCCACATCCCACCATTATGTTATTTAAATCAGCTCTCATCAATCATACTTTATTTTTATTTAATAATTTAAAAATATTTTGTGAAAACATTTATATTTTGAAGAATATTTAAATATTTTGAAGAAAACAAGTTACATAGATAGGTATACATATTACAATACCATAATTACAAAATTATAACCATGCAAAATAATATATTATTTACTGATGTGTGATTTAAGTTTCAAATACCACTGGCATGACAAACATCAGATCTAATGTACTAATAATTATTTCTGGGAATGTGTAATGGGGAATAGGATAGAAGAGATATCCACAGAAAATGTCAACTATATCTGTGATGCTTGTTCTTTTTTAAAAATTTAATTATTTTTAAAAAATTTGCATATATATGTGTATTTATACATCAATCATACTTTATATGTTGACAAAGAAAAACATGCATCCCACCTATTTCCTTAAGTACTTACACTTTGAACTCTTTTCTAAGAGTTAACTCTTCAGTTGCAACTCTAACTTTTCACCATGAATTTATTAAAAGTTAAATTATACTTTTTCACCCTTATCAGTTGTTAATGTAGTGCTAATCAAAGCACACACATACACTGTGAAATTAAAACTAATGCACACTCTTCAAGCATCCTCATAAATGATGGGTAGTAATGAATTTTTGTGCTGAATTAGGGCACATTCATTGTTTCTTCTATTAGTCTTTATGGAAAGAGTTCCCATATTTTCCTTCCAATTTCATAGTCATTATTTCTCTTTTACATTTGACAAAAATGATCAGCATTCAAAAGTAATTAGTGATAGTTTATTTTACTTTTTCTACATTCTCCTTCTGGAACTTCATATTAAACTTAATGAGTTTAGTTTCCATCCCCCAATTATAATCTCTGTATTTTTAGGTCTAAATTGAGCTACTCATAATCCATCTGCTTATCTTCAGTTTTCAAATGGATAATTTAAGTCAACACATCATATTTCAATCTAGCATTCTTTACTTATTGAGGTATATTTTTGTTCTGCTATTTGAGACAGTTTAAAACACATATCGATAGATAAAACACACCCGAATGAGTAGGTATTGAGAATAGGTAAATGGATAGTCACTGGTATATACAAACTCATAAATAAAATGTGATAATTAGAAATAATGAGTAAGCAATTAATCATTTCATAAAAAACAGGCTAAACTTTTAATATGTAAGTAAACTTTTAATATGCAAGTAATAAATAAGTAAAATTAGAAAATTACAGTCTGTATAATGCATAAAAGATGAATCTAAACTATAAAAACAGATATACAAATGAAAGTGTTATAAAACAGAAAACATGGGGGGAAATTATTAATAGTGCAACTCACTGATCCTAGCAGCAGGGTACCACCAGACCACCCCCTCACCCCTGATCAGCAAGGCTGAATGAAGCAGCACAACTATCAGACAACCACTGGATCAGTGAGGTTGGGTGGAAGAGGGACTCAGGTGATGGGGAGGAGTCAATGACTACCCCACCAAGCCTGTTGATGCCCCCTTCAGTAGAGGGGTCCCAATGAACACCCTCGGATCAGCAAGGCCAGTCGAAACAGAAATTCAGGTGATAGGGAAGAGCCAGTGACCTCCCCATCAAGCCTGCTGTCACTCCCATCAATGTCCTAGCAGTGAAGTCTAGTTGGACATGCCCCAAGTCAGCGAGGATTATCAAAATAGGAACTCTTCTGGTGAAGGGGAAGAGTTAGTAACTGCTCTAAGAAGCCTGCTGATGCTCCCTTCAGCATCCTCGCAACGCAGCCCACTGCCTACCCCCCACCCCCAGATCAGCTAAACCCAGTGTACCATGGTCTCAGGTGACAGGAAGTAGTCAGTAACCATCCCACCAATGATGCTGATGCTCTCCCAGCATCCTAGCAGCACAACCCACCAGGAATTCCCAGGATCAGCTAGGCCAAGTATAGCAGGGACTCAGGTGACAGAGTGGAGCCAGCAACTACCACAGTAAGTCTGCTGACAAGCCAGCAAGGGAAAAAGGGCAATCAAAATACAAGAGCAAAAACACACCCCTGACAAAAGGGGATTAACAATAAGCCCCAGTTTTGTCACCAATCAAAGATAGTCCAAGGATATAGTCTAAGGTAAACACAGAAAAGCAGGAAAAAGAACAACCTGAAAAAAGAGAAAAAGAAAGTCACAACTGCCCACTATGCCCTCTGGCTGCAAAGGAATGGATTCGCCACACAGTCAACCAGAAGCAAGGAAGCTAACCCCCACAGCAGTATAAGTACAAGGCAGAAATTATCACATCCTGGTGAAATAATCAAATTATTATGCCAGTGAATACAAAAGCTGTACTTCCCCAAAACATAGAACAAGCCTGAAAGCAAACCACAGGACAGAGGAACAATACAAATATTCAGGCAAATCCTCCTGGAAACAATTTTCATCAAAGGAAAGAACCTCCAGAACCCAACAAGGATGACATGAAAGAAAAGCAATATTCACCAGAAAAAGGATTCAAACTCAGCATTACAAAAGCATTAAAAAAATTAAGAGATAAAATCATATCCAGCATGACAAAAGCATTCATATAAGAGAAGCAGAAAAATATAAAAAAGAAAACATTAATATAGCAACGTAATTGGTGAACTGAAGAACAAAACTGAATAGCTAAAAAAAGAAACTGAAAGAGATCCAGTATATAAGAGGAGCTCACAAATGCTGGGGAAAAACATGAAAACAGATGAGATAGAAGAATGAATCAGTATCCTCAAAGATACTGAAACAGAGAAGACAAAGAAAGAATGAGAGAGATACAATTGAAGGAGATAGAAGAAAAAATCAGAGATATATCAGATTCCTTAAAGAAAGGAAACATAAGAGTAATTGGAATCACAGAAGAAGAGAGAGACATGGGAACTGAAAAGCTATTTAAGGAAATAATAGAAGAGGACTTCCCAAACCTGGAGAAGGAAATTAAAATAGACATACATGAAGCCAGAAAGATGCCAAACTACACTATGTTAATGAAAGAAAAACCACAGCAAGACATATTATTGTAATACTTCCAAGTGTACAAGAAAAGGATAATGAAGCTGACCAGAGAAAGGCAGTAAATAACATACAACGGAAAACCTATTAAGCTGACTTCAAATTTCTCTGAAGAGAGACTCCAAGCAAGGAGAGACTAGAACCATATTTTTTTTAATTCCAGTACAAAAAAATGCCATATATTAGGTCATAAGGCAAGGGGTTACATAAAAAGTAAAATAAAAAATTAATAAAGTTAAAAATTTTAAAAATAGTCCAGTTCATTAATTTTAGACCATGCGACTTCCAGAGAAAAAGCTAACTATCCCTAAATTGACAACAATTTGTTGACAATCATTGTGGTCCCATTTTTGCCTCACAACTCTGCAAGAAATTCAGATGACATTTATCAGACATAATGGTGAAAATCTGTGATGTTAAAAAGACAGTCCTTGGACAGCAGAGCATAGGATGAATTTAGGTAAAGTTGGACTGCTAGATTCCCTTTTCAGACTCAATCTCCCTTTTTTAATCACACTAGTGGCAGGAGCACCTGGTGCATCTCAAAGAGGAACAACCTAAGCATTGCATGGACCTACAAGCACTGAAAAAAGTAAGTAGTGTAGATCTTCCTCTTACACCTTATCATAAGGCTGTTAACTTACCCCTTCTCATTATCCTTTTATTTTTTGTTTTGTGTGTTAGAATGGAATTAAATAAAGCATCTTAATCTAGTCTGTGAATATATCTATTTCATGACTTCAATAACTTGCTTCATGGTCAATTTGGCAGTTCCTCAGTTAAGTTTCTATTAGAACACTCCCTTTTCAGTTTCTTCCCCCTCTTATATTGTCACTTTCTCTAAGTGACACCAAACATTTCTCTAACAGCTCTTAATTTGAAAGCATCTTCAACACTGGCTGTTATTGTTGACGGCAAAGATTTTCCTTTATCATTCTCCACTTCTGTCCTGGCATTCTTGAGTTCATTAAGTCCCTTCCCCTTTTAATTTTCATACTACTATCTCCCCAACTTGGGCTCATTCTCCATTGTGCACAGAAACAATGATACTTCACATGATTTTGCAGCAGGAAAAGAAGCTTTATTGTTGAAGGATGGAGACAGTTCTCATCTGCCTCTCCTTCTGTGGCACTTTAAAGGATTAGTGGTCAAAGGTGAAAAACTGGATTGACTTGGGAGAAAAAAAATATGGAGTCCCCACTGTTCAGGCATAGTGGCTGTTGATGTCTCTTCATGGCTGTATGTTCATTTTCAGGATGTTTGTGTGTATTTGAGGAGGTTGGGAAGTGCTTGATATCACAAGGCTATTCTTACTCAACTTTTCAGCAGGGTCACATATCAGTTTTGGAGAGTAGCCTCTAGAGGATGATTTCAACATGTCCCTGCTAGTTGCTACTGTCCTGCTGACTGACTGAAAACAAGCAGCTGGGGCTTTATATCCTAAAGATGGGAAAACTGGCAGGAAAGAACAAAACAAGTCAGTTCTTTGCACAACCTATATTTTGATCTTCTTTGAAAAATAGACTCCTCAGCTTTGCAAAACTGCTTTTGACCTCGGAGGTCTACAAAACAAGTTATATACAAATACAGCAGATGTATTTTTATAAAACAGCTTTTGGTTGTGGACGCAAACTCAGTCTGTATCTTCATGAAACATGAAATAATGCCTAGCCACAGTTTCAATCACCCTTAATTTGTCAGGAGATGTTAGAAAAATGTCTACCGTCTGTGTTTTGTGGGACAGGAATTATGTCAACGTTGCCCACACTACCTTTCTAACCACTGGAAGGGTTTGGTGTTGATAGGTAGTCTCTATACTTTCTTTTGCTGAAAGAGTGCCTATTGAAGTCTCCCTCAAGTGTTAGGGACTTATACTGGGAGCAAAGATGAATTGACCAGAGATAATCTCTGAGGGTGTTCTAGAGCCCAGTGCTATTTTGTCTGGAAAGGGAAACAGTGGCATAATGATAAGAATCATGGAAGGTTAAATACAACTTATTTTTGTTAAAAAAAAAAGTTACATCATGCTGTGAAAATTCATCATGGAAATGGATGTATCAAATTCATTCAAATTTCAATTTTAATTTATCTTAGTGTTTATTACTGACATTTGGTATTCATTTACTTCATTTTTCCATATCAAAACTGATAAAATATTGAAGCAAATGTATGGTATATTTGCATAGATAACAATAATTAGAGAAAAAAGCTTTGTGAGAAAGTTTGAAGAACCACCATGTACTCTTATAATTTGAACTTTTCTAAATATTCTCTACATAGAATCCTAAAGGAAATATGTTCATATTCATAACTTGTGCCTAGATAATACTTCTCAATAAATGTTACCGAGGCAAACATTAGTTTCAATTTTACTAGGAAATTGATTATTCAAAAGTCATTAACCTAACAAAAACTTATTAAAAACAGATGTTGCTATTTCATATGTGTCTGTGTTTGTGCATGTGTTTAATTTTTAAACTATGAAACATAAAATGGCAGTGTTAGTAGGAAGACTGAGGGCCACTCTCAGAATCTCCAAAACTAGTATGATTCGAATGGATTCTGCCATCCCCTGCATGAAGATAAACATGTTTTTGGCATGCAAGATCTTCAATAGGAAAGAACTTGAACAGAATATTCTGCTTAAAAGAAAGGATATAGCTTCCCAGTAAAACACCAAGTTACTCATCCCCTCATGGGTAAATGTCTTACTAAAAAAAAAGGGGCTTCCTGAAACAGGGCTGCTGAGGCCCCAAAACTTGCCACAAGTTTAAGGCAGCTTCAGGTAGGTAGGGAACTATAAGAGGGGGAAAAAGAAGTCAAGCAAGTCTCGGACAAAAGAGGAAAAATCAAGTTGTAAATCAGGATAAAGCTGCCAAAGTTAACCTTGTCTCCCCTTGTGTCTCTCCCAATTGTCTCTACATGTGTCAGTTCCATGTGTCTCCTTCCAAGTCTCCCAGGTCTCTACTGCAAGTCCAAAGCACACTCTTCTTCACAAGTCTCTTCCTGTCTCTCCATGTATCTCTGTAAGTCTTTGGTATAATCAGCTCAGCTCCATCCCTCCTGCAACTGGAATCTTCCCTATGAATTTTTATCTCCCTTTAGTGCTGTAAAATCTTAGACTCTTCCTTGTTTTTTTCCTAGAAAAATATGATTTAATGTTAAATTTCATTTCTCAAATGAGAATTTTTATGACTTCCGTCCTTTTTTTCTGTTTTTTTTTTCTTGCCTTTAGCTTCATTTTCAGAACTTTTACTATGTCATTTTCTTAAAAAATAATCAGCTTAAGATGATTTTTATGCCAAAGAGACATATTTGGGGCTGCAAAATGTTGCTCCCATTTACTAGAATATAAAGTACTGCAGCTAGGGACTTTATCTTATTTATATATGAATTCTTCACATAACCTAAAAGTGTGGTAAGTAGCAGAACATCTTGCAAATACTTAAATATTTATTTGTTGAGTAAATGAATAATGTAGCAAGTACACAAAAAGTGAGTAAAACAACATCAAAAGTCTTCAGGAATGCATTACTATTGAAGAACTATCTCTGTAATCATGCATTCTGGAAAATATTCAATGAGATTCTTGAAGAAGTTTAGTGAGATAAGTTTATTATTTTAAGATATCTGTTTTTGAGTCATTCTTCTACATAGTTAAGGTGATGGTAACAGTTCCTTGTGAAGCTTGCAGGGTCTTATTAAACCCACACTGCACAGGAGTGAGTGAGGAATGAGACATGTCTTGGGAAAAGCCTGCTCTCCTGAAATCCATTTTCACATCAAGCATCAGCCATACTTTCCAGTACATTTTCTTTATTTTTTCTCTTTAGTCTTTTTACTACATAATGCTGAATTTTACTTGCCTTTTTTTTATTTCTTTCACCCCAGTGAATGGTAATGGATAAGCAAGGGTTTTGTTTTATTACCACTGGTTCTCTGGAATCGCACACAGCGCCTTCCAATGCCAGGTTCTTTAATCAGCAGCTTAATAAATTAATGAAACAGAGGCAAGAATTAGAAGCAGCATGAGAAAACTTTTAAGTGGGATCTCCATCCTATACCAGTGAAACAGAAGGTCTAAAGTGATCTGTCCAACTTAAGTATGATCAAAATAGAAAAGCGATGCCTGTGACAATATATTCTCACAATAAATATGTGAATGCATGCAGCATACAAACATAGGCTCATGCATGCATACATATTTATAAGAGGAATGTAGAATGTAAATGGTTGATAAGAAACTTCTGAAAGAAGTTACCACAAGAAGCTGAAGAATATTTTCTTGAGTGTTTTCTAAGTAGAACTAAATAAACATGAGTAATCAAGAACTTAAAATTATGATAGAACAATGAAATGTGAACAAGGGAAATCATTTGCCCAGAAAAATAATTAACAATTCACATTAAAAATCCATAACAGAAACTTGGAGTGCAAGAACAGAAAATACAAATTTGAAAGGAATGTGAATCAACACAATATTAAAATTATTTTTAATTCATTTGACACATCTCCAGAGGATTGTTAACAGCCAGAGGGTAACTTCTGCCTGAAAGTGACAGACATTTAGAATTTGATATATTCCACTAGAGAACAGACTTTTTTCCATGAGAAAATATGATTTCTTTGCATTTGATCCTTTTCTACTTTTCAAATCATCTTGTTACCGAAGAAATCCAATTTTAAACAGCCAAAAATGCCAAGATGGTCCTCTTAAGCACATGCAAGATAGTTGTTTTCTTGGATAGTCAATGCCAACTTTAAATGTATTTAAATGTGATTCTTCAGATTTATCTTGTAGATATCAAAAGCTTTATTAAAGAAATCTAAAACATCTTGTTTTTATTTGGGGGGAGAGCTAAACACTTTCAGAGTTAGTTAAACTCAATTTTTTTTTTAACAGTGACTCAACCACTGAGGAAATTTGAATATAAAACGAAACAGCAAATGTTAAAAATTAAGAATGTTTTGATAAAAAATAAATCCCAACCAGCCAGTGGTATTCAAGTCCATGTGTAATTAGATTAATAATATCCTCAAAACTGGTGCTTAATTGAAAATGTCACTGACCTGAGTTTGCCAAGGTTTTGTCTCCCAATCTATTCCAGTATCTCACTGCCACCTTACCCCAGTGGCTTCCCTGGAAGCGACAGATCAGGAACATCCCAGGACATTTTGTTTTAGGAGAAAGAAGAAAGTGAGGGAAATGCACCTTATTATTTTTACCTCAAGAAAAGCAATAGAATCCCAACATTAACAAGAAATAGCCTAAAACTGAGAAATCCTGTGTATTTGAAATATGGGATACCTTTTGTCAAAAAATATTCAACAGTGGACCTGAGGCAGTGCTAATTTTGATGATTCTTGAACAAATTAGAGCATAAGAATCATTTTATTTTTTTTACCACAGTATCCCCAATGCTAAAAAAAGAGCATGAACAAATAGTTGCTCAATAAATATTTATCAAATATTAGATAAGTGTATATATGAAATATTAGTTTCTATTATTCAAAAAATGGAAGAAAGTTTATATAAAATTATTCATGATTATTTATGGTGCTTAGTGTGGGGAAATATAAAATTTTCTTTAGGTAGCACTTGGGGATGTTCACATCTCAATTTTAATCTTCTGAAATGTAGCTTTTTCATAACAATTTAATTTGACTTTACATTCTAAACTGTCTGCTAACAGGAAAAATGATCTATATTCAATTCCAGAAAACCTCAGTAAATTTTGTTTATCCAAATTCATTTCAAAATAGAAACTCTTTCAACTGAAAATTAAAACTCCATCACAGCATAACAACCCATCCTCCTCCTCTGGTGAGTACCTGTCCATATTTATCAGCCTTTATGCACTGGACCCTGGAAAACATGACTCACTTCAGTTTCATTTATTCACTTTACTCATGTGCTTCCCTTAGTGTGGCTGCCATACTGCTCACCTGCTCACAGCCCCTCTGTGGATCTGGGTGGAGATTGCTAGTTCTGCAGAGGCCCACAGCTGACTGCTGGTGACACCCTTGGAAGGTAGCACAAGACCAAGCACTCTCAGATACCTGATGTTCTTTCCTCCATCCTATTCCATCAAATTTCTGTCTCAAGGAATTTTAATCACTTTTCTTGAACATGCATGTGCAATTAAATTGAGTGCTTTCCTTCTAATCCTTTATCCTTTCATCAGTGGCTTATTTTTTTCTAATTTTGAACTATAACCCAGCACCTTTTGTCTTGCAGAGTGTTCCAAAAACTGGCATCTGTGTCACCACATCAAAGCATGAAGCACACCACAGTGGAAAGGGGTGGGGGACAACTTGAATGATCCCATATTGTCATGGACCAGCAGCAACATGATTGAACAGTCCCGAAGGGGAGGGTAAAAGCTTATAGTTGAATCAAGAAGACCCTGACAGAAGTGGCTTACAGTCACTCTTTCTGAACTGTGGCTCCGAGTTTATTTTGAACCAGATTTTTATAGTTACGAACAAACTTTCAACAACAAAGGAGTTTCCCCTGAAACTGCTCAACTCTTGGCCAAACCTGCTCCACCTGAAGGTGGTATTATTTTCCAATTAAGCAAACATTCAGCATCTTTATCAAAGCAGGCGAATAATGAGAGTACACACAGCTCCTGATACCATATAAAGACCTATTTCTATTTATCTTTAATCTTCATTACAATTGCATTTTTATATGGATTTTCAGTGGATCTAATATGCTATCAAAAGAGTATATGAATATGAAAGAAATAAATCTATAATAAAAGGAAACAGAATATACCACTCCAAAATATGCCTCTTTAATATATTATTTTTAAATAGCTCATTTTTATGAAACCACACACTAAAAAAGCTCTTAAAACTGGTTATAAATTACCCTTTTGTGAAAAATATTTGCATTTATAAGGAAATCAAAATTTGTAAGGATGTCTTCCTCTCTATCTTAGGAAAATGAATAAATTTCTGTGAGAAGTCAACAGATTTAAATTTGCAAAATTAAACATACCTTTGTCTGCTGTGCTCTGTCCTAAATTTCCCAATGATAGCACGCCATTTCCCCCAAGAACTTTTGTCATTAGCTAAAGATGGTAATTAAGGGGAAGATTTAAGCCATTTCAAGGACTTAATTTTCCTGGATCTCTCATATCTGCAAGGAGCAAAAATATTATTAACTTCTGTTTTTCTCTTGTCAATCTGTCTTTTATTACAGGGAGTGTCCCAGTCAAGAACCACTAAGGTGTTGAGATACAAGGGAAATTATTCCATAATCCTTTGAATTCCTCTAAGATGGCAAGTAATCTATCTGCAAGCATCAGACAGATAGTACAGTCAAAAAGAAGTTTAATAATAACATATCTAACTCCTGTCTAGATTGGAAAGACTCACACAACTAAGGAACACACTACAAGGCTTCTGACAACATTTATGTATGCATGCATGCATGCATATATGCATGCATGTATGCATGCATGCATGTATATATTTCCAATTTTTTATTCATTTTTAAAATTTCTTAAAATATTGGTAAATGATTGTTCAAATGCCTTCTCCTCCTACTGACATCCCCTCTGTTCACTCAGACCTCTCTCTCCTTATTGTTTGCTAATCTATGTTAACTCAACACACTGTTAAGACTGAAAACCTACCAGCACAGTTTGCTGTGTCCCAGGAACACAGTCCCTCACCCAGGAAAAGGACAATGCCACAGAAAAGGAAGAAACCAGTGGATTTAACATAGATCTTACACCATTTTAAATAATTCAGCTAACCCAGGGAAAGTTGGGGGAAAGAAAAGAAGTTAGGAAGTTTACCAAGAATGACAACAAGACAAAGTTGGCATTTTTTAAGTTCTACCATCTCCATTTGAAAGAGATAAGGTTTTTCTGGGAAGTGCCTTTACAGAAAGAAGTTTACATTTAAGTATCTTTCAAAAGCAACCTTCACTGGCCTTCAGAGGCCTTCCTGGGAAGTCAATCTTTTGTAAAACACATATTTTGGGGTGACAGGCTTTTGAACCCCTACAGAGTAGAAAGAAAGATCCTTTCCTCCCCTATAATTCCTTTTATTACTACATCACAATGAATAAACTTGTATTGTTCTCTCTTTTTGTTTATCAAACTTATTTGTTCATACACACCATTATTTCTATGTTGTTACAATATTATATTTTCCACACAGGAATCCACATGTTTTAGTTTTAGACCTAAATTATATCTAATTGCATGAATTTTTGCATATTGAAAAGTTCTATAGTCTTGAATTTTGAATCACAGCCTGACTGGTAATAAATATTTCTTTAAACTATATCTTCTCTTGGGCAGGGCATGGTTGCACATGCCTGTAAGTGGCAACCCAGGAAGCTGTGGCCGAGGCCAGGGATCACAATTTGAGTCCCACCAAGGGTACGTAACGAGACCTAGTTCCAAAAAAAATATAGCTGGGCATGGTGGCACGTGCCTGTACCCAGCTACCTGGGTAGCTGAGGCTGGGGATTGCTTGAGTCCATGGTATCCCGGGCAGTGTGAGCAGCCTGTGGTTCCATGGGCAAAAAGCGAGACCTAGTCTCAAAAAAAAAAATCTTCTCTTAATGAAAACACTAAAGAACCTCTTGATTTTTAGATTTCATTAAGTCCACTAGCAACTTTATTTTCTTTTTATTTGTAGTTGACTTTTCTTTTACATATAGTGTTGAAAAATTCTTTTCATTTATTGTAAACATCAAGTCACTCAATCAGAATGTCTTTATATTGAAAGGATGATCTCATTCCCAAATTTCTTTCTATTTGTACCAATTATCTTAACCCCATTCTGTGAGTCACTGACTCAGATGTATCAGAAAAACCCACTTCCCCAGGCTCACTAAGTGTGGCCAAAGGGATACTGATTACCTATCAAGAAAAACATCACATCTTGACTGAACTTCCCTAAATCCTACCAGATCCATCCTGTCTTCATCAAAGCCCAACTCCTGAACCAAATAAAAGTACACAACCACACAGCCAAGAAAGCCTCTCCAGGCTCCTGCTTTTGGTTTTGTGAGATGCCCACCCAGGCTTCTTTCCCCCAATAAAGAGCTTGCTTTTCTACTGGTATCTGGTCTCTTCATTTCTTCCTTTCTCCAAAATCTAACATGTCTCCAAAATCTAACAAATATGACCTTTAAAGCTCTGGTTCAGTTTTTCCAGGGTCATAGTGGTGCCTTTAAAAATAAATAGTCCAGCTAAACATTTTTTATATAGTACAGTTTTTATTTCTTCTGAGTTCCATCAACAATATAAATGACTTTTCCCTTATTTTCCAGTTAGATCTTTTCTTTTCTGATTTACATTAAATCATTTGAAAATATGTATGCCCTCTCTTTTTTTTTAATGTCTCTGTTATGCTTTTTTAGACCAATCTAATCTCCCTTTGGTTATTTTGTATTTTAATCCAAAACTGATCTTCTTTTCATTTTCTTTAGTTATTTTTACAGTTTTTTTTAATTCTTATTTAATTATTTCCTGATTTTTCTTATTTGGTTTGGTTTCATTATTATATGAGTTTTGTTAAGAATTTTATCACAACTATAATAGCTTATGTAAGGATATTTATTTAGATTCAGAACATGTGTTTAAATTTTCTTTTTTTGATTGTGTCTATGTGTGGCTGAGAGGCACCCATTGACCCCGAACTCTGAGAGGTGCACTATCTAAAAGGTGTCCGCCCATCTGTCACATAAAATCAAAGCAAAATCCTAAAGAACTTTAATAGGATTAGTGTGCACAAAGAGAGAAAAGAAAGGAGAATGTTTTCCCAATAAATCTCCAAAATAAAACAATACCTGTGGACAAATGTCCAGCCAAACAGGGTTGCCCATCTGAGGCTTGAAATCTTGTCAGAAGACTAAGGTAACTTCTAGTGAAGTACCATGGAAAAGGGTTAGGCAGGACTCAGAAAGCAGCACAGATTGATAGAGACAAAAATCCAAATCAAATCAAAGTACAAATCAAGATCATGATTGCCACCATTTCTGCCAAAGGCAGCCTCTTTACATATCTTTCACTCTTGTGTCCCTTCCAAGTGCCTCTTTCAGGAGTTCCAACATCTCTCTTCTCTTTATGTCTCCTCCAAGTCACTAGGTGTAAGCTGAAACCAGAAAACGAGATAAGGCCTGAGCTCACTTGTGCTCAGTTACACAACAAGCCTAGGCACTTAGCCCCCCTCCACTTCCCAGCAAACACACTTACCCACTACCTAATCAGAGTTGTAGTTCAAGATAGCTGCCTGAAAGTGGAAGCAGGAATGGCATCACCCTTTCACAAGGCATGTCTTTAACAATTGGTGTTTTGGGAAAAATTTTATAATCTGATATGTTTTAATTCCTATGTCTTCTTTTTGTACATACCACATGCAATTTTCTATTTAAATTTTCTATTTAAGTAGTGTCCTATTTCCCTGGATCAGATGACTATGTGTAGATGGGGTAAAGGTGTGAGGGAATTACTTCCTATCACAGCACTCTGTTCCTTGATTTGAAATGATTTTTGTGATACAGTATGTTCCAGATATCATTGTTTCTTTCAGTCATGAAAGTTACAAAGCAGACAAGAAATCATATATGCAGAATAGTTTCATGAGAAACTCTCAAAAAACATCAATTGCAAATTCTATATCATATCTTGCAATATGATTAAATTTGCTTTTCTCCTGTTAATCTGTCTTGTGTTAGTCTAATTATTTGGCCAGTCAAAAAACCTGGAAGAGTAGAAGGAAAATTTTTGTGCCCTTACATCTATCATAGATTTAGTACAGGATTTAAGTAATAGGCAATATTTTCCCAAAGAAACTTACAAAACATATAATCTAATTATAAAGTGGGTTAAAATTAACGACAAGAATAAAATCAGTAATGTTATTTTACAATATTATCCTGCAACCTTTATAATTCTCCATTTTATGGCAATGTTTGAAAATGGATATAAACACCATTTAAAATTAAAGTTAATTTTAATTGAAACTAGACATTGTCAAAAATGGGTGACTATAAATCTGTCACATTGTCATAATCTTAAATAAGCAATGTCATCCATGGACTTCATGAATCTGATTAGATTATTATGTTTTCCTGCAGAATTTTAGTTTAATTATTTCTCAATAATTGGTTTTGGTGCAAGAGGACATATGATAATCATCTCCCAACCCCTTGTCTCCTATAAAAAACAATTCCTTTGTCACTAAACTCCAAAGGCATTAGTGTGTGCAAAGAGAGAAAAGAAAGGAGAATATTTTCCCTAATTTGTCACTAAACTCCAAAGGCAATGATTTTTATCTCTTATGTCTACTATTGAATCCTGATTCCCCAGGACAGGTGACAGGGACATAGAAGTTGCTCATTAAATGTCTTAAGCAGTAAGTAAATATCTGAATCTCACCACTGAGTGTATGGTCATAAATGAGTTTCTTATTCGATTTTAAAGAGTTTGGGTTTTGCCTTACATCAATATACGGTATTTAGGGTAATGAAATAACTGTGCTAGCTCTAAAGGAAACTTAAGTGTTAAAATTGAATTTTAACAACACAGTTGTAGTTAATATTAGAGCAACTAAGGAGAAGTGAAATTAGATAATAATTCTGTAAGTAACACCTATGTTTTTGATCTAGACAATCTCTCCACCATACATTAGACTATCAGGAAGAAAATATAACAGAGAAGTGAATATAGATACAAACTGAGGCAAGAAGTTATGCCTATAAAATGGTACTTCTACCACCTAAAAGTTACACACACACACAAAAAAATCCATAACACAGGTTAAAAAGGATCTGAGTGTATCACTAGAGAAACCTAAAATGCAATCTAAGGTAATATTCCTGAAAGTTCAGCAGATTAGGAATCAAAATCTTTCCAGCTGAATTTATATGATAAGAAAAATGAAATCTGTGACCCTGCTGGTATCAGGGTGTTACTGAAAATGTCTTAGGAGCAAGGTACCTGTTATGGGTTTGTCCCCCTAGGGGGAATATAATAGCTCCAATCAGCTTACCATGGGCTGTGATCTTTGTTATGGTTTTGGATGACTTACACTTGGTGACACAAATCAGTTAGATACTTTTAACAGCCAAGAAAAGTGATAGTTCCTGAGAACAACTATTGCAGCCAAGAAATTCATTCTTTTTCCAAAAGAAGTGGAAAACACTTTCACACACAGGATCTCAATCTTGTAATGCCCTTTTGTGAATTGTCACATTTAAAGAGTAGCTTTTGTTATACTGAATAAGCCTCAGATGTTGAGGAAAGTGATGAAAAGCTCTTGCTAAACTGCTGGAGGGAAGGTGTTTAAGTCAAAAGATAAAAATTGAATAATAAATGGAAATACTGCTTAATATTGTATAACCAGATAATTACAATGTGTTGAAAAAATTGTTTTAATCACTAAATATATTTTATATGCTTAGTCTGTATATTTTCAAGTAACCTAAAATGAGAATGAAAAAACACAATATTTACAATTTTATTTTAATAGTTTTCTCTCTAATCTTTCTTCAATTTTTTTAATTATGAGAATTTTAGACACATAGATCCCTCTTCCTCCTCCTTTTTCTCATCCTCTGGAATCATTTTTTTTATTCTTCAATAAAGTCAACTATAGAACAACTCAGAGATCTGGGGTACCCAGTCAACCTGACATCAAAAGTCTAGTTATAACTTCTGACTCCCCCCCAAAACTTGCTAATAGTCTTTTATCTACCTTATGCCTTACAGACAAAATCACTCATTTTTGTTATATTCTTAGAAGGATATAAAATAAAGATATTATGATTTTAAATAATCATAAGGGGAGATAAAGCACATTTGCAGGGCTTTCATGTGTGGGGGATAAAGGGTCAACTGGATATATATTTCAAAAAAATCTATGTAAGAGGAAGGCTGAGTAGATACTCGAGTTTTTCAAGGGTCACTGAGTCTAACTTGTTACCTTTTCACTAAAATTGCTTGTCCTTCACTTCACTGGCAAAGGTGGGGGTGCAGTGTGACTTAAAATCTTTCCCAGGTGATTGACTGAGCTTCTAATCATCTGTCTATCCCATCTCATTGCTTCCAGTCACAGCAGAGTATACCAGAGGAGCTCAGTCCCCAGAAGAGGGAGGGGGCTCAGTTCCCAGGGGGTGAGGGGGCTCCTCTCCAGGAGGCACTGGGTCATAGGCAGAGTTTATCCCAGTTTCCCTGGCTGGTGATGGTGATGGTTGTGCTCAAGTATTCCTCAGGCCATTGCAGTTTATGGGCAGGAAAGGAAGCACTAAGGAAAGAAAGAATGTAAAATTATATACTAAAATCACAAGGTATGAAGGGAAATGGTGTGGGACATAAGAAAGAGAAGCTGCATTAGATGGCCTTCACCTGGAGTCAGACGCCCTAGGACAGGAACTACACTGTACCACCTTTTAAAAAATGTATTCATTACTCTCGTACCTCCTTTAAAAAAATTATTCATTAGTCAGAAACTGAATTTGTACATTTTTGAAAAGGGAATCTTCATAGCACCCAAATCATGATTATTGTAGAGTGGTGAGGATTAACTAAGATGCTTCCACTGGAAGGAAGATTCACCTCTCTGCTGGAAGTGAACGCCATCTCACCACACAATAGAGATTAGGTCATTTGAGAAGAATGTGACTTTTCCAGAAATCATAGTTTAATCTAGATCACTTCTCTGTGCATTCTATCAGGATGGTCTGTATTGTCTGCAGGTTTTGACAATATAAACCTGGGGTTATGTATGCGGTCCCAGCCAGAGTGATAAACCTTTTTCTAACTTCAATTTCCCCCAAACATTTAGAGATTGTGCTTTGCATTCATACATAGGTGGGTGATATTCTATATTCTCCCCTGCCTGTATTCTTTTTGAAATTTACTCCCATCCCCCTCCACACCCTCCTTGAAGGGTGGATTCTTTGTTCAGATACATATAGCTCTTCTTGGTAGTTCTCTCATGTACATAACTAGGCAGAAGACAGCCATCTGTCCACAAGAGTGGGACTGGATTCCCAGAGGCCAGCCACACTTCCCCTGTGTCAGCTCTGAGTACATGTGGGAGATCAAGCTTGAGCAAAGAGAAGGTGTTATGCTTGTTTTCTTTAATCTTTTAATGCTTTCCCTAGGGAACAGAAAAAAAAAATCACAAATGTAGCAAACATCTGGAGATCAATGGTAAGAAAAGTATAATACCCATGAGCCATATGCTATTTCTCAGTGCATTTCCTTTTCTAACCTCATCATACACATGTACCATCACTGTGAAGAAAGGAGGGATTAGCATCCTCTTCTTCATAACAAAAATAAGTTCTTACAAAGAACTTAGCCTATGGAGAGTTAACTGAACTTTCTCATGTTACAGACATAGACACTCAACTCTGACAGCATTATTTAGTCAAATAAAATTTTTTGCCTTTAAGTTTTTAACTAATATTGATAAATTATATATCTCATAAACATGCTATTCTTGTATTATGCAGGTGAAATCTGATGATATTGCAACACGAACTGAAAATTGTCTTTATTTTTTATTTCCTATTATAGTTAAAATGTTGGTATTTATCATTTCTTGGAAGTACATTTATAGAATTTAACTTTTTCTCCTATGTGCTGAATTGAGGCACTTCAAATTGTCATATGGCTCCTCTAGATTTATAAAAATTGTATTTGAAACTAGTATGTTATATCAAGATTTTGTGGAATATCAAGAAGGTAGACATGGTAGTATTTACAATACATTATTTAGAAAAAACTATGTGGAGGTAATTGGTAAAAAAAAAAACAAAAAAAACTAAGAGTTCATCTCCTCAGTCTTTCCTTCCCATTAACACACCCCTTTGTATTATGTGCACATCAATTTTGAAATTTATGTATAAAATGCACCCTTTAACTTGTAATTATTAAAGGTTGAATGTAATGTACTATAAATTACTTAGCAATGAACAGTGATGAGGTCCATCACATGATCATTTACTGTTTTGAAAATACTATCTTTGACCCATTAGGAAGCCTTAAACAACTTTGTTCCTGGACTGATGGATCCATTTTATCAGGAAATGTAATAAAGTGATAAACTGAATTGTACTCACAGTTGTTCTGTATGAAACAGAACAAGTCAAAGCTGTTTTCATCATGTACCTTCATAGTAAATTTGGGGAGGTATTAATAAAAGCCTGCCACTCTGGTCTGGGTGCAGAGAACCAGCAGGCAGGAGGAGGGAGGAAGATGTGGACCAGGGTGGCAGCAAAACAGATAGGAATCGCAAGCACTTTGAGCCAATAAAAGGATAAAAATAATGATAACCATGGCACAAGAGTAGAAAAATTAGCTATGTGATTTAAAAATGCCTCTAGAAAACATAAGTCCCCAAAGGTGAGATTTGCTGATGTGCCATTGTTAAGTACCAAGCATTAACAACTGACCCAGTTGAAGTAGCAAGATTAGGTTGCAATAGTAACTGAAACAATCACCAAAAATGTGCAGGGTGAATCCCGAAAAACAGCAAATAGTAATGATTGTCATTAGGTTTCCTATTTCCTCCAATTTTTCATTCTCTAAACGCTCCTTGCAGACAGTCTTCAACTCAGTAAATGACCTCTATCTAGAAAATAGATAGACTCTCATTCCCGGATGGAAAGTTCACATTTCTTTGCCAAGACAACAGCTCAAAGTGATCCTGGGGGGAGGAGCCGGGAAAATGTACAAAGCATTGAAGAGCACAAGCAGTTTACAAGAGCAAGCTGCAGTACCATCATTCATTGAATTTAAGTTGCCATATATTTTTACAGAGCAACATTATTTTATGTAGCATAAAAGGAAAACATGACAAACCATTACTCAATGCTTCCTAATTTAGTTTTAATTTTGTGCTCATCAGAAAAGATCTAGAATTAAACAAAGATTTTTTATCACTTATCACTCTCATTCATATATAATAAATTAAAATACAAACTAATAAATTAGAAGTTGTGTGGTCAAAAAATAAATAGTGAAGGCAATTGAAGATATTCTTCTTACAGTGAATATTTATGTCACTAAAAAATCTGTCCACTGTTCTATTTCTGTGCTGTTTTCTATATATAGTAACTTTTCTTTAATATCAAGTCATAGTATAATATTTTTAAGTATATTTCAAAAGGCAATTAACTTCACTGCACATAGTTTAATGAAAGATATGACAATATGAACAGCTAGAAATGAGTTCATTATTGAACACAAGAAATGGAAATCATAAAATAATGACCTCTATGCAAGAATAGTGGTAAATACCATTACTGACAAGAAAATTTCCAAGACCACAGAAGTTAAAATATATAAAAAAATGAAAAATGAAGAATAATAATCACTCAAAATATATGCATATAGAGCAGCCAATAGTCTAGGAACACTTTCATTTGCATGCTTATAATAAAACTATCCTTGTTTTCATGCCCTCTCTAAGGAAAGAAAAAAGTATAAATACAATTTCACTATACCCAACAAAGGACCTCAAAAGACCACAATGCCAAGAAACAATGATGATGTAGAACCACACAAAATCTCTCTTGCAAATCTTATTAAACTGTAAAGCAATATTACTATACTGTAAAGATAGTTCAGAGGTTTCTAAAGAAAGTAAAATATGGTCTTATTTTATGACTTAGCAAATTTACCCTTAAATAATTGAGTGCATTTATTAGTGGAGACACTTGTACATAAAAAAGTACATCTATCTAAGGACCTGTGTTCATCAGAGAAGAACCATGTCAGGTCAAACTGGGTGGCTCAGACACCCCTCAAGAAAAAAACAAAGAAAAAAGATGTTTACACAAGAACAATTTAAGCACAGACAATGTAATGAAACACATGAGAATATCAGAACAGAAGGTCCTATATATGTGTTTGATACAGAGATGAGTAAATTTCAGTACCCAAAATGCCAGGAAGAGATGCTGTTTCTTCCACCAATGAAACTAAGAAGAAGGTCTGCCAAAGGTTATATGGTAGTTGTTCTATGACTCTCTTTCTTGTTGTTTCTACATAAAGTCATTTTTTCAAGAGTAGTTGATTGCTTTTGTTTGTGGACAATAGCTATAGAGACTGGAAAGTATGTGAGGGACTTTTCTATGATCCTGGATAAGTCGTAAACCTCAGTTTGGTAATAGCTACCCATGTTTCTATGTGTATGTACATATGTACATGCATTAGCTTGAGCATATCAGACCAGTATACTGGATGCACTCTGTCGCAAGTCTGTTATCCCTCAGTGCAAAAATATTAAACGTGATTTACTCAATGCACCAAAATGGTTTATTTTGTGAGTCAACAGAATCCACTCTGTCACAGTTTCTAGGTACATTCAAGGCACTCGTTATAGTACTCTCTTGATAGGCTGACCACAGTCAAAGCTAGTTGACAAGTTGAGATGAACACATTACCTATTGCTTTAAGGTCAACATGCAGGCAAATACATTTGAAGAAAGACTAGGTATAGTCTTTGGGAGATTGAAAGATAAAAACCAGAATAGCAGAGAAGAGTACTGAAATATTTAAAATGGTTCTGAGTCATATACTCTGTTGTAAACCAGTTACCTTAATAAAAAATGACATAAGAAATTATAGTAAAATAAAATGTTTCTATGACTAGCAATAAAAAGTGAGTGATATCTTTACTTCAAGCTATTCGTGCTTGATAAATCCAGTACAGTAATGTGAGTACATTTGTTTAGATACATTGCTAGGAAAGTATTTTTGTGAGCTTATAGGAAAACACAAGCAGTGCATAAAATATAGAAGATTTGGTCCATTATATTTTATGGGAATATGTGTTCTGAATTGTGTTCCTTCCTTAGAGTGACCTTTTTTAAAAACCATGTGATTTCAGGGACAGCTTATACAAGTTTTTTGAAGTTTTAATTAGTGTCGATGTGCATATTTCATGCTGCCTGATCTACCACTTTGGCTCAAAGTGGAGTATTTGTGGGTTGAAATTTCAAGTAGCTTTCATTGGAAACTTGGGTACTCATTCCTGTTTCTGGGGTTGATAGGTCAAAGACAAACCCTATTGAGAAGGAATCACAGGGTATATAAAAATATCAAATATACAGGTAACTCCAGCAGGAGGACTGCTCACAATACAGGGACCCAGAGCCAAGCACAGGGCTTACTCCTGTTGCTGAGGTAGCTCACCTGCAAATTAGGGAGGGTCCAGTGTTTGGATGGAGGTTACCAAAGACTGTGGTTTGACGCCAGGAACTCCAGAGGGATAAACTTCGCACAGCTCAGAGACCCAGAAGCACCTGTGCTGCATACTAGGGAACCAAAGACACTGACTACTCAAGTCTGTCAAGAAACCCCAACCAAAAAGATTTATACAACAAACCCTAGACATCACTAAAAAAAGACACATGCTCAGGAGCACCGAAAAGGATTTAAATCCCATCAATCCAAAAGAGGAGAAAGAATGAAAAAAGAAGATTGACATTACAATGAAACCACATATACACACCACATGTACTGACTGAAAAAGAACTTGTCCCACAAAATATCCAATGGCAACAAGATATATCCACCACAGCAGCAACGGCTCAGAGGCAAAAATAACCACAACATGGTCGGCTTCACCATGCCATCTAATTCAAAAACAGTAATGAATCAATATAAGAGCAAGTCCAAAGGGAAAACACAGGAAAGAGGAAGAAAACAAATACTCAAGCAAGCCCTAAGAAGAATAACTCATCACCAAAGGATAAAACAAAGTGCAGAAAACAACATGGAGGACATGGAAGAAATGCTATCTATTCAGACATAGAATTCAGAATCTATTTGTTAAAAGCACGAAAAGAGGTATGGGAAGATGGAGAAGAGAGGGAAAGCAAGAGGTCAGATCTTCAGTGAGCTAAGAGAAGTACAAAAATATAAAAACAATGAGCAACATGAGCAATATCATGAAAGAAAAATGAGATTGAAAGCCTAAATAAAAAGCTGAATGAGATCGTTTCTAAGAGGAATGATAGAAGAGCACAAAAATGGAGGAGAAAGTCAGGAAAGCAAATTAGAAGAAGAAGATCGAATTAGCACACTTGAGGGCACAGAAGTAGAGAGAATGAAGAAAGAAAAAGAGAAAGAAAAACAAAGTAAGAAGACAGAAGAAAAAATCCAAGATATGTCAGATACCCTAAAGAAAACAAATATAAGAGTAATTGGAATTCCAATAAGAGAAGAGAATGACATAGGATCTGAAAGGATTTTCAATGAAATAATGGAGGAAATTTCCCAAATCTGAAGAAAGAAATGAAAATAGACATACAGGAAGCAAAAAGGACACCAGGCTAATTTAATGACAGAAAAAAACACAGCAAGACACATCATAGTAAAACTTTCAAGAGCCAAAGATAAAGAAAAAATTATGAGATTAAAAAGAGAGAGGAAACAGATAACTTACAAAGGAAAACCCATTAGACTGACATCAGATTTCTCAGAAAAGACACTCCAAGCAATAAAAGAATGGGGCCACACTTCAAAACACTCCCAGCCAAGAATACTCCATGGAGCAAAACTGTCCTTTCTTTATGAAGGAAACATTAGAATCTTCTCAGAAAAACAAAGCCTCCAGAAATTTGCTACCATCAAACCCCCACTCCAAGAACTTCTGCAAGAAGTCCTAAGACCGAAACCCACAGAAGAATAAAAAGAATGAATAATTAAACAAGAAGAAGAAGAAACTAAAACAGAACCCCAAATGACCACCAGGAACCCAATGTTAGAAACACAAATATCAGTCATTACTCTAAATGCCAATGGACTAAACTGATCAGTCAAAAGACACAGAGTTGCAGACTGGATTAAAAGACAGAACCCA